>JANHGB010054720.1:0-53529 GCA_026283785.1 Coracopsis vasa
CCAGCCCTCCCCACAAAAGAAAAACCAGGTTTTCAAAATCAGTAAAGTGTTAAACAAGGCAGATAGATATTAAATGGACACATTTACAAGCACAGCACATTAGTAATACTGTGTAATACTCGAGACCATGCCAAGCCATATGTATGTGTATAAAGCTACAGGTGAGATGGTTCCTAGCAGCAGAAGAGGAAGCGTGTTCCACACAAAGCACATAGTTCCTGGGGAGATCCTTGATGAGCACAGCAGTTCACAGTACACTGAGAAGCTGACATGCACAAGCCCCAGCAGTGTGTGTGGACTCAAAGGGCAATGTTGACCTGTCTGGGACTTTGATTTTGTGCCTGATGGATGGCCAGGAGCGGTGTGGGTTCCACCTCCGGGCACGCTGTACTGCACACAGTCATGATGTGAGTCCCGACGACTGAGGGTAACTCCACTGAGATCAAGGCCCAGTGTAACCTGACAGTGCCTCTACATCCACACAGCCTTCACTGGTAGGAAAACATGTCGACATTTCCTCTGGGAGGGAACATAACCTATCCCAAGGTCCATAGGTGGCTTTGGGTCCTCAGTACTGCAACACAGATGGGTGGAGACAGAGACCAGAAAGGGACACCGGGTCAGAAATACTTACAACTTCTTAGGGCTTCCCAACCTGTTAATTTCTAGGTTTTGGAGCAGGCATGGAGTCAACATGCAGCCTTCAGTTACTTCATTGTATAATACTCAATCTGTGGTCCCAATTCTGGGAACATTTCTCTTCCAGCAGTCCCGTTTTCCAGTGGGACCGTGGTAACCCCAGTTGCAGATCCCCAGCTGAAGGCTCCCTCTGAGGGAGGCCAGCAGTCCCAGGTGACAGTTCGGTACCTTCACAAAGGCAGGCTCCTTCAAAGTGTCCTTTCCGAAACACGCAAGGATGGAGCATGCCAAGGTGAGCAGGACTTAAAGCATTTCAAGTTGAATCCTGGTAGGGAAGTTCAGTCTGAGACTTCCACCTTAGCACACAACAAATACAGAGAAGATAAATAAAATCAGATAGATGGATGAGTTTTAATGATGTGATTCGAGACAAAGTGATTCTATGAAAATGCTTTTTTAAGACATAAAATCTCAGAGAAGTGCTGACCCCATGGACAGTTCTGGGCAATCCTGGGACAGCCTTAGTGACTTGTAGTGAAGCAGTTTCCTCTGCCAGGGGCCTGCAGCCACTTCTCTTCCTAATGATTCCAGATGATGGTGTCTGAGCTTTGCTGGTTTGGAACTGCAGAGCAGACAGCAGGCTGCAGGTCGTTTCTTCTGCGTTCGGCTGTTGCTTTTCTGTCGCCAGCAGGTGCTGTGCAGGGTAGTGCAGTGTCCTCCACAGCTTCTCACACAACCATTAAACAAAAAACCACAAGGAAAAGAGGTTGTCCAGAGCCAATAATAGTGCTTGGAGTATAGGCAGGGAAAAATAACCAACCCAAGAGATAGAGATTTAGACACTGGGACTAGCACATGCATGCCTCATGGTGACCACCACCCATCAGCTACATTCACATACAAAACCTGTTTTAAATCAGAGGGAGCCAGTTCATACAGTTGATAGAGTAAAAAGACCTGATACCACAAACCCAATACTGCTCCCTCTGCCAAACAGAGGTCACAACATCCCTGTCTTCATCTGCACCATAGATAAATTACCCCCTGGAATCCTTGTAGAGATTAAGGACCAGATTTCAGCAGCCTGCCACCAATTAAGCTCCTATCCTGACCCGGTGCAAGCCTCAATACCATGTGGGGTAGAATAATCAGTGCCTAATCTGAGAGGATCTAGAAAGTACCTTGGAGATGAGAAAATGTGAAGTTTCAGAGGTCTCCCGGAGCAGTACACATCATCCCAGAGACCTTACAAGAGCAGCAGAATTCGTATCTCTTAAGAAATATTCTATCCAATCTCCAGAAGTAACAGTGACTCGGAAGTGGGCCCATTCCAGCACAGGTTTAGACCTGCTGAAGCACATGGAGGGTGGAGGGAAGGTGGGAAGAGCAGCTGAGGTGGTGCTTCCTATCGGCTTCCCAACGCTCACCCTGGAAGCAGAGCTGTGGTAGTTGCAAATGTGCCTTCCCAGCCCAGGGAACAGCAGCTGACCCCACACAGCCCAACACCCCTGCACTGGAGAGGCTCCCTCTGACTCCCATGGGTGCAGCCCACCTCCAGACAGCAACATCAACACCAGCTACAAGTCATCCTGCACCCCCTCATGGTTTGTTCCAGTATAAACCCAAGGACGTCCCGTCCACTTTATATACATACATGAACAGCTGAAATGGTCTGGAATGCTCAAAGGTTAGAATGCACGGATCTATACAATATTACACCTGCCAGAACTCAACGTAAAAAAGTTGTACAGCACATGATACAGTCCCTCTAGCTGCCAGCAAACATGAACTGCAATCACCATATTACAAGAAGTCATCACTAACATACTGAGAACTATTGCTTTTTCTTTTACATCATCATTACTTATATAGTCATTTAAAAAAATCATTTTTAAACAAGTATCCAGTTTTCACTTCATAATTAACTGGTTAATAAAATCTGTGCAAACCAAGCCAGCCTCTAGAATTAAGTGAATTTATTTATCCATTTATTTATACAAAAAACCACAAAACTCAAAAAAAGAGAGTTCTTTCAGAAATGTGTCTCCTTTTCTGTAATGGTTGAAATGGCCCCATCTCCTTTCAGTTTGGCATCGCAGTCATTTATTGCTGCAATGTAGGCTCCTCCTCCAAGCTTCCCTCGCATTTTCAGATCTGAGCTGGGTGTAATCAGCTTCCTGAATTTCTAGAAGATTGGAGAAGATGGGAATCATTATTTCTGCCTTGAGGACACACATGCATTTCTTAAACAGACTGACTATAACCCCCTTTCTCTCGTATTGCCACTTCTCATTTCCCTGTTCCAGGTACATCCAGAAAGCTGCATGCCCCCCAGTTCTTTACAGATCACACCACACCGAATGCTAGAGAATGAAGGAGAAGACAAAGTCAAGTGAATTTTCATGCTGATTTAGAGTGACATCCCCTGCCAGGAAGAAGCTCAGCTCCATGCTCTGGGTAAGGCCTGATCTGTGGGTGCATTGTGTTTCTCATGGTACAGTCAAAGGATATACACTGAAAAAATCAACAAGAGACCACCACAGTGTATCAAGCTATGGTAAAGAACAAGAAGATGTGTGTTCATCTGGGAACTTGCTCTTTTCCAGCAACGCTGCTGCTCTCAGCTTGGGGAGCAGAAGTGCTGCAGGAAGTTGGCTCACTGAGAAGTTCACAATTGTGACTAAAACCCTCTCCCGTGTTCGGGTATGGAAAAGAGAACAACCTGTCTGCAGTGCTTCAGACTAAATGGACTTCAAACAAAGTCTGTTTACTTGCAGAGACAGGGAAAGGTTGATGCTTTAAGGAAATCACGTTGAGATTTGTGCAAAACTTCCTTTCTGACATGCTAAGACAATTATATTGCAGACAATTAATTTTGTGGTTATATATCCACAGCAAAGGTTTCCTAGGTACTCTCCAGGCCATATTTAATCGGCTTAATGGTGTCATTTCAGCATGGACTGCCATGTTGGATGCCTTTTCCATTCAGGAATGCAGTACCTATTGCAACGAGAGGTACTCGGATACATTTAGATGTCATACCCTTTGGCTCTGAATGGAGGATAATCTTGACAGTGTGGGTACACACTGAGACAGATCTTTCCAAAGTGCTAGGTAAATTAAGGAGCCCCAGGCACCCCAGACACAGAACCTCCTACAGTCTTGTTCATCCTGTTGGCATGATCCTAGAGAATATCAGAAAGACTGAGAGAGCACAAAAGGGGCTGAATAAAGGCCCTTCCATACATGTGTTGAGATAGGAGGAGGCAATACAGGGTTACCTCCTTCCACTGAGTAGGATGAAAGGGGCTCCAGATGACAGAACTAGGCTTTTCTGCAATATGAGAAATGCCAAATGGGTGAATAAGGTTTATATTCTTGTTTCTTCCACTATAGATAGTCATCTTCACTGTCCTTCTTTGAAGAAAAGCTCATATATCTAATAATCTTAACCTCAGCCTGGACCTGAGCTAACCTGATACCAAATGTTAGTAAATAGCACTGAATATTTCTTTCTGCCTGTATTTCTCACTTAGATAACTGTAATCAGAAAAGCTGTACACAAGACTTATGTGAGGTCTGCAACCCAGCTCCTGGAGGAAAATCCTGCCAGCACAACCATTAGTTACCAAAGCCATGAAAGAAGACAGCTGCCCAGAATGAATGGCTGGTATAACCTTCCTGAGGGCTTTAGCTGGTGTTACAGACATTTTAAGCTACAAACTGAGCAGGAACTGAGCTCCTTAAAGCCATAGTATTGTTTAGTTTGCCACAGATTGTACATTCAGAAGAAATCAGAGAAAACTCATATCCCTCTTTCTACCAGTGACTGAGAGGCCTAACCCGAGTTGCCACCAGAAACCGCATGTGGCATTTCTTCTTTCATTAAACTGTGCTTAGTCTCTTGAGGTGAGGGCTCACACTCCATTCTCATTTCTTCTTTTGGTATTATCAATCTGAAAATGTATCTTACCTCTATGAAAGTGCCTTCTGTCTTCCAGAGCTTAATGCAGATCCACAGGGGGATACAGATCATGGAAGAGAGTGCCATCATCCACCCTATGCCGTAGCCCCAGTCAGGGTATATGTAGACATTGTTGTATTTCAGAGGCTTGTATTTCACCAGAAAAAAGATGAAGATTCCCTGAAATAAGCAGAGAGATGTATTAGTGGTATTTGACAAAACACTGCCTGTGGAACAAGAAAGTGATTGATTGTTTAGGCAAGGCTGGTCTCCCTAAAGATGGAAAGAAGAGGTAAGCTTTTCAGTCAGAGAAACAAAGCAACCAGCAGTGTCTGCTTTTATGCACAGCTTAAATAACACGTCTCAGTAGCTTCCACAGAAACAAACAGCCTTTAAAGTTTAAATCCTATTTACCTCTCGATGACAATAAAACCTGCGCTTTGACAGCAAACAGTACCTGGGCAGGAAAGCTTAAGCTTTGCTCCCATGAAGCAGCTGTGATGAAGTAACACAAGCTGTGTTCTCTCCAACCTGTCACGATGATAAAGGAAAGCCAACGTTTTCAGAGTTGCCCTAATCCGCTGTCTGGGTTTGCAGTTCTGCAGGCCAGCTCTTTCATCCTCACAGAAGCTCAAATACAGCTGTCTAAATCCGGCAGGTGTCTTATCAAGCACTTTGGACCATGTAAGTTTATGAAATATAGAAAAGCTACTGTGGACTTTCTCCAAAGTGGTGAAAAGGGTGCCCAAGAGCAAGAGATACTGAGTTCATTTATGGGCTGGTGAAAATGAGTCAGAAAGGTACCCAAGTTTGGGAATGAACTGGCAGAGCTCAAGGGAACCCCACAAGTGCCCCAGCATCTGTGGGTTTGCAGCCACTATCATTTATGTGTTGGACAACTGGAAGGTTTTAGTATCTAATCCTCAAGCACTTGTGGATCAAATGTATGTGCAAACTGGGCATGCTCCTTTTGTACTTTTGACCCTGTTGTGTAGCCACAGCAGACCACCAGAGTTGGCACCAGAACTGCTACCTTGTGGTAAGGCAAATTCTGTCTCCTTCTTCATGCATATCAGATATGCCTTTGGCCGCTACTTTTGCTAGAAGAAAGAAACTGTCCTGTCTGAAAAAATGTCTACTTACCCAAAGAGAGAGAAGGAAGTAGGCTGGAGCAGCCAGGAAACCATCATGAGTCTGGAGGTGCTTGAGTTATGTGGGGTAGACACAAGGTGTAGTAGAGATGCAGTGATGCAGTGATGCAGTGAAAAAAAGCCTCCATTGTACTGGCAACTGTTCATGTAGGGCCCTGTTTCTTCCTATTATTGTGTATACTCAGAGTTCTCACAACTCACACATTCAACAGATCCTATGGGGTGTTTTTTAACTAGGACATAAGCTACGAATCAGGAGATATCTTTTCTGATCTAGCAGCAGCAGCAACATTCTGGAAGTAAGCACAGGAAATCCTCTTTGTGTTTAACCAGGTTCTGTGGATGCTCTGTACTTACTGCGCAAATCCCGGGAGTTAGAACCATCCAGCACCATTTGATCAGTGACAGTGGTCTGTACCCAATCATGTCTTCAATGTTTTCATAAAACCGATTGCTGCCTACCCCAGGAAACAAATGAAAAGCAGATGTCGAATGGAGGTGGAAGAGGTTGCATCAGTCAGTATTCAAAACATAAAGAGAACAACGGAGTTCCTGATGGAGCAGCAAGGGCTGCTCTGTCTTTCCCTGAGGCTGTATCTTTCCCTGACACGTCTCTGTCATCTGCTCCATACTTGCCACAGAGATTGCTGCCCACATCTGGATCTGACCATTGTGAGCAATGGAGTGGTCAAGCTGTCAAACAGAGATGGCTTCTGGGCACTAACAGCCTGAGCGAAGGCAGTTGAAGTGTATCTGTATGCTACAAGCTTGTGTGTGAATCCCTCAATAGCTGGGACTGAAGGTCATACTGATAGTCTTGTGTGTGCAAAAACTGCTGGAGCACATAACCAGGAACATCCGTGGTGTTTTGCTCTTGGCTTTGCTGACAGACAAGCAGCAGAGGTAGGGTCACTGCTGTGTCCCTCCCTGTGGGAATGAGGCAGGAACTCCAGCTCCCCTGGATATAACTGTGACTGCCAGCAGTGGAAGGGAACATGCCCCGAGGAAGGAAGGTGCAGGTCAGTCCTGACAAGGATTAAGGGGAAAATAAATCAATCGATCTATTTCACTATCTCTGTTATTTAGAGTGGGGAAAAAAGGCATTACTGACTTATGGTAGGGCATGGGAATGTGGAGAGCCCCATTCCATAAGCGTGCAAGGCTCACACATTGCTTCTATGCAAATAGAAAGCTTCCATAAAACCTGAAACCACAGCAGTTTTCAGCAACTCACCGTAAACCCAGCCTATGCAGACACATTCAAATATGGCAACAAAGAGAAGGCACATGCCACTAGCTGCGTAAGAGTCAAATAACTGAAAGACGTACATCCCGCCCTGGAAGACAAAACCAGATAAAGGAATAAAGCTATTGTGTTGGCACCAGTAGGAGTATTTCATAGCAAATATGGCTTTAATTACACAGTCCATCTGTTGGTTCCCTGGCAATCTTCCTACTCAAGTTGGTTCCTTCCTGAACAAAGTATATCAATTTCTCGCTGATTTCTTACTGTGAAAGATTTTTGGTTCCATAGCACTTAAGATTATTCCCTTGACTGGCAGTAGACATTTGCTTTAAGGTAGTAAATGCTGCAGTGGAGAGAACAACACCTGACTTGATTCCAAGATGCTCTCCAACCTCCCTGCCTTTTTTTCACCTTCATTTGTTAACACATCAAGCTGTAGACATCTACAGGTGCTTTTGAACTCCAGATCACTGCACATGAAGAAGCAGGGCCTTGTTTTTGTGTCTGTGCTATTCATATGGAAAGGAATTAGTTAAAATATGGGGAAAGAAGGTAAAATCTGTAGCTACTAGAATCACTTTCCAATGGCATAGGGACTGTAAAATGAGTAAATCAACCTATGAAGTTTGAGTGTAGCTCACAGCCTTTAAGCCACGTTATTGAATCATTATTTGATACCCCCCAAAAAAAACCCCCAAGAATCACCTTGACTCCAACAAGTCTTTAAAAGTCCTTGACTCCAACAAGTCTTTAAAAGTCCTTGACTCCAACAAGTCTGTAAGCTTTCCTAACAAGTTCAAAGGTGTTCTCCAAATGGCTTTACAACAGCAACCTCTGCACTTCCAGAAAGGAGAGCAAGCCCAAGCTTTGTCCTGCACCAGCACAACATCCCTGCACCACACACACTGCACTGTCAGTGTCCTGCCATCCTCTGCAGTCGGTAGTGCCACAACACCAACCAGCAGACACAGGGTGGCCCTTGGCCATTAAAGTGGCCAGGACAAACGTTCAGTTTAGGAAACTGTTTCCTCTGCCTCGCCCCCTGATACAGGGAGGCTCTAATGGGCCAGCAAGCAATATGGGCAGAGGAGAGTGGGGATTCTGCCCCTCTCTCTTGAGGCCTTGAGAGGAAAACCGCTGATACAAGTCACTCTGTAAAGCAAGCACTAAACTCCTACCAAGTACCAAAGGGTCCCAGAGTCCTCCCCCAGCCTGGGTACCACACACAGAAGTAGCAGAGGTGTTGTACCATGAACTGCTGGATGGGCTGACACCCTCAGAATGTCTAGTTTAGAGCATCCCAAGGCAAACCCCTGCTTTGGAAAAAAAGGTTTATTTCCTTTATTTTGTTTTCCTGTCACTCTCCCTGAAGGAGTTGCTGCTCAGAGGTTGGCTGCATTGACTGACCTGGCCTGGTGACATACAAATCAAAGATGTCTTAGTTTCCTGTTTTCACTCTACTCCATCTTCTTGACTGATCTATTAATCCAAACAGGTCTGCCCATAATAAGCAAGCAGAAACCATAGTCAATAGAGCTGGTTGGTGCAAAGCAGATGGAATTTCCTTGGCTACATAAATTGGATTAAAACACTTCCTAAGCCCAGCTGAAGAACTGAGGATACGTTCCACATTTCAGCTGTTCCACACTAGCTGAGAGTAGTTGGGAACAGTGTCTCAAGGATTTTGTAGTCACATTCCTGACAGTGAAATGGGTATATTGCAAACGTTCTTGCATTTTACCTGTTATGATCATAAACAGAAGCCCGTTTCCTTTTCCCTGCAGCAGCACAACAAAGCACATCTTACCTCAGTTAACATTATTAGGCCGATGAAGTAGGACACAATGGAAAGGCCGAGAATCAACAGTTCTCTTCGGTAGCCCCTTCGGAAGATTTTTGGGTACATGTCTACAACAGCTGTCACCAGGCTTTCAACACACACGAACTACAACAAATGATAGGAAAGTACAACTGAAGTATGAGTCTCATCTGGGACTTGGATTTGCTACAAACACACTTCAAATACCCTTCTATGTTGCCATCACAGAGACTGAATGATCCCTGAGGATATTCTATAAGCAGAAGCTCAAACTGAGAGGAACGCCATTTCAGAATTAAAAAGACCAAAGCTATAGATTTCCAGTCCACCACCAAATTCAACTTCTGCTAATATTACCCCAGAATATATCTGCCCTGCAGCAGAGGGATTATATAAATTAAATCTTTCAAATGTGTCTTGAATGGGACTTAAATACTGTACAAACCATCCATTGGACTGCAGCAGAGCTGCACTCTAAGCACCCGGCACTTCTGTCACTCACAGGAGCGAGCTGCAGTGCTGTGCACCTTCAAACACTGCTACAGGAGCTGCAGGGGTTCTGGAGAAGCTCTCTCCATTTTACAGAAGAGAGAAGCTCCACAAAGCTACAAGTGCCCAAGCCAAGTACAGCCAGTGAGGGAGGGCAGGAACGCTCTTACTAACTTGAAACTCAGCAGAAAGCAAGAGGCTCGAGTTCTGCCTCAGGGCTCTGGAGGTTTCTGAAATAGGCACCCAAACGAAAGGCCAGAGGCAGGCAGTGTAAAGCCTGCTTCACTGCAGCGGTCAGGAGCAGAGTTCAGGAAATGCCCATTTTTAAACACTTTTAAAAGAATTGTTTGATCAGGAAAAGGAGTAGTTACAAACCCCTTCAGTTCAATGTCGTGCAAAACAAGCAGTGAGGGGTATATACTTAAGAATATACTTATTCTATAGTATACAGTCATAAACTTTCTGCACCAGGTCATGCTGAGAGCTGAGCTGCATGCTAAGCCTGCCATCTTGTTCATCAAACAGCTCTCATAATTTTGATGGTCACATAGGAAGAACAACTTCTATGCCGTCACTTTGCTGCAGAATATGACTACACATTCCTTGCTATGGTATCCTGAAGTATAAATACACCCTAGAAACTCACTTACACTATCACTGATGCTCAGTTTCAAAATTCATTACAAAGTGCTTTAAAAACAGGAAAAAAAGGCACACTGGTATTAACTGATCTGTGAATTTTAATCACCCATACTTAAGTTCAAGCTGATGGCTGTGTTCATAATGAAAGCTGATTCAGTGAATCAGGCTGAATCAGTGTCACAGGAGATCATAAAATAATCTGCATCAATAAGATTTAAAAGATTTAAAATAAGGAACTTGAATGATGGTTTTATGCATGGGATTAAGTTAGGGTTCATTCTTTCATCAGATGAGATGCTGTTTCCATCATGGATGCTGCCATACACATGCTAGGGAATCTGACAAAATATTTAAACAGCATTTGTTTCATACCTGACTATCTAATCCAAGGAATATGAGCATCATAAAGAACAGAGTTGCCCACAGAGGAGAAAGAGGCATCATGGTAACAGCTTTAGGGTAAGCAATGAATGCAAGTCCTGGTCCTGAAAAGGAAGAAAGGAAATAGTTTACACTTGTGTACTGGATCTGGCTGAGATGGAGTTAACTTCCTGCACAGCAGCCTGTGGAGCGCTGTGGTGAGGATCTGGGGGTAGAATAGCACTGCCAACAGCAGCCTTAGGCCTGCCACAGCACCCTTTATTAACCTCTCTTTATCTGGAGCCACCAGTGCTCTCCCTTTTTCTCTTCCTGTCCCCTGCCCCATCTCACTGGGGTGGGTGAGTGACAACAGTGTGCACACTCAGCTGCTGGCAAAGGTCAACCCACCACAACTTAACTGTTCTTTTATGGCAGATGAGAGAAGCTAAATACAATATTGAACAACTTGACAAACTCTACATCTCCAATAGTCTAAGTATCTGGTGATAAGGCTAATCAGTAATGAAGAGTTGCTTGCACATCAACTCTGCCTACATCCTGTCCAAATGTTTGAAGGTCAAGAGGAGTACCTGTGCACTCCTGCTGCAGTAACTTCAGTGAAGACATGTCAGCACACTCCAGCTGGTGCACTGAACAGTATTTACAAGCTCCTATAATTTCCAGAGCTGCTGTAGTCTTTTAACCTTTCTCTATATAGTTTCTATAATAGTACAAAGCCAGTTGTCTTGAGGGCTTTGGGAAAAGAGAAATATTTTCCATGAGAGCATCAGTGAAGCTCTGCTTCACAGTTTTCCTGCTAACCTTGACTAACTTCGTGAGAGCCATTTCTCCTCTCAACAGTTCAGCATTCCTTTCTGGTGGTCCTCCTTTTTGTTCTGTTCAGTTTTAAGTGATGCTTAAAGATGTGACATCCACAAAGGTGTTAAAGAGCTATTAACTTCCCTTGGATGCCTAACTCGAAGGGATGGTAATGAACATTAGGTGGTTCATTAAAAGCCTTTGTGCCTTTCTGGACTCAAAACAAGAACTTTTATACTTAATCAACCAGTGTGTGTCCCTGGGAGAAAAACTTAGTGACATCAGGAGATGGCATTAGCCATCTGACTGTTAGAGATCTGTGTCTGGGTAGTACACATTAAGCAAGACTTTGTGGCACAGAGCCAGTGTTCTGACAGCAACCTTTGGGCGCTTTTTAACAACTCTGAAAGCTGCTTTTGGAACTTACCTGATTCTGCAACTTCTGCAATGGGCACGCCTTGCTCGTAAGCCATAAATCCAAGAACTGAAAAGATAGCAAAACCAGCAACAAAGCTTGTGCCACTGTTCAAGCAGCAGAGCATGATGCAGTCTCTGAAAATATAAATAAGAAACATTTGTACTGTTGAGCTCCAGAGCCTGGCTTGCTTCCATCTACTGAGCTGTAGGACCTAGAGCACCTCATGCTGCAGGACATTCAGTTGCTCATTAAGACTAAGCTCCCAACTAATATTATCAGTCAAGTGTAACTATTTGCAGGAAGAAACCATCACTATACCCTTGTGTGTTTTAGCTGGTTGAATTACAAACCTGTTGCTGTTCACTACTGTTCTTTGACAGAAGCTTTAAAAACATGTAAACATACTGTAAGAATGGTATTAAAAATAATTTCTCAACGGTAGTTGCAATAATGCATTCCAGAGGAGGTGAACTCATTTATAAGCTCTATAAAGTTGGTATTAATTTGCTTCCTGGGAAAAACCCCTATAGTCAGATCTTAGCTAATTCTATTCCAGTTACAGTATATTGGCAGTATCTGTTCATATAAAATACAACTCCAATTTGGTTTACAGACTTTTTGTAAGAAGCTGTTGTAACAAAACCCACCAAATGTAGTCCAAGAAGTGCGTACATGCCTAAAAAAGTGCCTAACAAGAAGGCAAAGACAGTGCAGGGGCACTGATCTCTCAGACCTGGGTATCCTACACATCAAACAATGGCAGTTACAAGGCCAAGGTGAAGAAATATTTCTTTCCCAGATTGGAAATGTCACAGCAGTAAATCACTGTGAAAAAAGGGAAAATGGTCTTGCAGCAAGGTGCAATCTTTCCCCAGAGCCCAGTGAAATATCCTTGTTCATCCTGCTTTCAGGCAGCACTTGAGGCGTGACAGCAGTGAGCTGGGAATGATTTATCCTGACAGTCAGCCTTTTAGGAGTGTTTGCTGCAAGAGCTGTATACTTGAGACAGTAATAATCTAACCTATATGCCTGAAAGTACATTAGGATGCCAAACCTGAAACAATATCCAAACTGAAACACAAGGCAAGCCTCTAGTTCTGTTGAGCCTACACCTTAGTCTGCTTTATTCCCATCCTAAATCTGAAGCAAATTTCTATGCAAGTTGTGTAGGAGAAGAAAATACCCTGTAAAATCTGACAGCTTCTGAATCCACATCTTCAGCATCAAGTCCTATCAGTGCCATAGATTGGTAGTGACAGTAAGAGGCAGTTCATATTCTGGAAGTCCTGGCACACATTCCAGCCAAACCCCTTGGCAGTCTGTGTAATTTGTAATCCTTTGAGGGAGGGTGGGGAGAGCTCCTACTCCAGAGGGATGGATCTGGCTGCTCACAGGTTGTACAATGCCTCCCATTTGGAACAGTGTGTTTTCTGCAAGTCAGGTTTATTTTAGATAACTCCCAGGCTTCAGATGCAGCCCAAAAAGGAAGATTTTCCTTTTTATCAGGTGAAGGTTGTGGCACTTCGTATTCTTCCAAACTAATGTCTTGCCAATCACCTGAATAACTCAAGACATGCATCCCTTATCCTGTCCCTGCCTGGCAGGCAGGATACTGCTGAACATTTATTCTGCCTTCCTTAAGGAGCTTCTTAGAAGAGCCCACAGAGCCTTTTCGTCTCTCCGGTTACTTCCTTACCCTCATGGATCCCCTCAAGACCAAATCCCATTCCTCTTCTCCTCTTGATAAGGGCCACATCTTCGTTTCTGAACAGTTTTGTCCATTTGGTGTCAGCCTGAGAAATGACTCCTTTGTCTTCTGCATCCCAGTGGCAATCTGTTGTACTTAGGCTCACACACAGGACTTGTCCCACCACAGTGCCAGGCTCCAGGATACAGGAGTGGTGCTAGAATGAGACCAACCGGTGCTTCCCCTGAGGGGGAGCTGTGCAGTGTGCTGCAGGGAGCTGGATCCGCTCTGCAAACCCAGAGCCAGGTGAAGCAGGAACAGGAAGGTTGTCCTCTCCTATCTGCTGAGCCTGTCTGACTCTACTTACACCACTTTAGGCAGTAGAACATTTGGAATTTGGGCTGTCAGAGCCAAACAAAGTGCAATTTAAGTTGCTGCTAAGTTACTTTGGCAAGGTACCTGTACCTGCTGTTGGGTAGCTTTGCAGACATTCAGCTGGTGGATGCATTTGTGTCTCTGTGGTTTCCAGTATCCCAGTTCCCTCTCTGTTTGGAGGGTCCTGCTGTTTGCTGTTTCTCTGACAGAAGAGCAGGTTATTGCCAAGATACTGAAAGAAGGTGTTTCCTAAAGCTCTCTCCTGAGCTCTCCAAGTAAACCTGTAATTTAGAATTTACACACTTACACTGTGGGGATGAGGGCTCTGTTTGGGGTTCTTTCGCTTTTGGATTGTAACTGTTCCTTTATGGAAAAATTGAATTTTAATTGTCTGGAGGTCATAATGGACTCAGCATAATCAAACTGTCATTGACTGCCTTCTTTTAGAAGCTCTTGAATAGTAGGAAAACTGATTCCGTAACTACTGATGACAGAAGAAAAACAGTAGTGCTCATGTCCTTGCCGATGCCAG
This sequence comes from Coracopsis vasa, assembly GCA_026283785.1. Taxonomy (NCBI): domain Eukaryota; kingdom Metazoa; phylum Chordata; class Aves; order Psittaciformes; family Psittacidae; genus Coracopsis; species Coracopsis vasa. Next base: position 14,142 of record JANHGB010054720.1, read on the forward strand.
TAAAATGGAATGGGGATTCCGTGTGTCACCTCCCTTTGACATTGGTCCAGGAAACATTAAGATCTGTTGAAGTCATTAGCAATTTCCTTACTGACTTCTATGAAGATAAGCAATTAAATGCTCTCCATTTCTCCTGTACTCTAGTGAGGAGCCAGTCGACTGGGGTAAAAAGGGACATTCAGACCAAACTCAGGTGACTTTTAACAACAATTTTTTGTAGGACTTTTTTAAAGCAGATATTCATTATAAAATCAAATATTGTACATACATGCAATTATAGATATATGAACTTCTGCATATTATACATGCAATTGTGTATGCCTGTGTATACTGAGTGGCTTGAGGCTGTGCAAGGGTCAGGTATGATCAAAAGGGGTGAAAACAGCAGATTTTGGGAAAGAGTTCCTCTGAAACAATTATATGAGACATTCTAGATCTCTGTTCTACAAGAACTTGAGCATGTGCTTATCTGCAAAGAGCTAAAGGAAAAGGAAAAGTACTTCTGAGTGAAGTATGTGGATGTTTCCATCACCAAAACTAGATGTAAAAGTGAAGTGTGGAAGGTATTACCTGTAGCAGTTGTTATTATAGTTGTTGTAGCTTCCCAGGGCTGTCAGGCACCCCAAGCAGATCGCATAAGAGAAAAATATCTGTGTTCCAGCATCCACCCACACCTGGAGACAGAAACAAACCAAGTGGCTAAAAAAGGTCAGGAAGGAATCACCTTCATGCGTGTCCTGTCTGCAGACCTGCAGAGGCAACTGCAGGGAAACAGTGTCCGGCAAACCTGTTGTACATCACAGCCTCAAACCAAATATGCCATGGGTTACATTGCTCTCTCTTTCCCAGTGGCACAAACAAGGAGTAACTCAGTTGGTCCTTGCAGGTTCAACCTAACCTACATCGAAAGAGACACAGAATTTCTGGAGAAAGAACCTCACCCAGTGTAAGTTCTTTAATGGATTTATTAACACTACAGGGTGTTAGTAATAGCAATCGGAACACCATCTATTTATCTCATACACATTTATCTCATTCTTAATTCATAGTTATTTATTGAAGTTAAAAAATGTAGTGTTAAAAAACCACTCTGAAGACAAAAGCTGCCATTCACGGATGATATTCAGATTAAGCTGGGGAAAGAGAAGGGACAACTTATTCAGGGAAAGGGTTTTTAGCAATACTTTATGGCCCCAGTTAGGCACCAGGATCTGGTTGTTCTGGTCACTGTACAATTAATGAATAAAAGTCCTATAAAGCTTAACAAGTAAGTGGCTTTAGAATAGCATTATGGCAGCATTTATATCCTGAAATGATGCAAATACTAAATTCTAACTCAGAAAAGAAGAAAACCAAACCAGGAAGCATGAGCTGACCCAGTGCAATTATTCTCCTCACAGTAAGCTCAGAACATTACTATAACATGCAATTTGGTTGACTTCATAAATACTCCAAACAAACCAGTTCATTTCATTTGACTAGAGGCTGGGTGTGTTATTACTGGAAGCGAATATACTCTTTTAACTTCTGATCTTGCCGTGAGAGCAATGTGAAGAACCCACATCGACACAGCTGCACTATTATTTCCAATCCAATAAATTGTGACTCCTGGTTTCCTGGGATAAGAACTCTGTAAGGTTGGGTTTTTTAAAGCAGAGTGACCAAAGTGCTTTTCAGAGGAGTAACAAAACACTGACTGATAACCTGAGGCAATAGCTGTGTAGCCATTAGGTACTGTAAGTTTGAGACAGGAAAGAGGTAATGCAGGTAATGATTTCATGAATAATAGTAATCAAATACTCATAAATATATGAAGGGGATGTATTTGTTTTACATGTGATCAAGCAGGACCTTGGTCTCCGGATTTATTAAGAGTGTTTCTGTTTAGGAATAACATTAGGATCACATTTGATTTGCATCAGTGGCTTAAATGGTTTCCTTGCTGTCATACCAAATAAGACACAGCTGGTTACACCTCGAAGTTTCACCACTTGGTAAGGGAAAAAAACTGCCCAGAGAAAGCCTTTTGACAGACAGGCTCTTTAACGAGAACAGAAGCTCCCAAGAAAGCTGTAAGTAGCAAAGGTCAGCTGAGAATGCACAGTCCTCTCAAACAGAAACAAAAGCTAGGGAAGTGGATCAGCACGGGCAGAATCTGCGCTTCCCTTCCGCCTCAAGTTCTGCAGAAGCCATTGTGGCAGTGCATTGTCCAGCACTTAGATGAGCAAGAGCCTTTCCTGTTGGCATTTGCCAGCTCCACACAAGTCTGATTATTCCTTGGAGAGCAAGTCCTGCTGGAAACGGGGGCAAAGAAAAACTGTACGCTGAAGTGAGAACCTTCAGAGCTGCTGGAGAGAACAGGAACAGAGAGCACACTCCTCTAGAGGTCCTGTGTACCTAGCTAGAGAAAGACAGAATTCTGGCCATAAGGGATGCTATTTCTGTCAAAGTAAGAAAGTCTCCTCTAAAGACCATGACATCTGACTGTGATTCAACATAAAAAGTGGCAAACACCTTAGGAGAAACATGTTCTGTAAGCAAATTCTATAGAATTTGTATTCACATATTCTATAGAAGCTGAATCAGATTGAAAAGCCCTTTTGGTTTTGGTGCACTATATGACATCAATCTAGAAATCCCAGCAGAACTTAAGGGCCAATGTTCAAACATGAAGAAGTCATTTTATTTACTGAATGGACTAACAGAACCAGTGTAGGCTTTCTTGAGTTGTGTACTCAGAGAACCAGTAATGCTGAATTTGCGATGAACATTAATGTTCCAATTTCAGGTTTCTGAAATGGCAAAAACATCTACACGTGATCAAGGAAATGGGAAATAGGGAACTAAATTTAGAAACCACAGGGAGATTTTGGCTGGCAAAACATGAGCTGGACCAACTGCTGTATTTCTGTCTCAAGCCTAGACATGTCAATGTTTTAAAACCATGCAGTTGATACTACAGATCAGTACTTCATCTCCTTGCCCCAGCAGCTAGTGCCCATTTGACGTTTAGCATTGGACTGCAGTACCCATTTATGGCTGGAGAATCCCTTGAGGTGTATGAATTGTTGTAAGTTCATACCCAGCCTCAGTCATTCACAGACTGTACCTCAGGGGAAGTTGCTCTCATTAGAACTTCCAGTGGGTACGGATGGGCTGCTGTAGATACCGCTCACAAATCCAGGTGTCACCATCTGGCTCCCAGCAACAAAAGCATTGTCAGTTATTTCTGAGTGCTCAATTCGCACTGCCTGGCTTACACTGGAAGTTGAACCGTTTTCCAAGTACATGGAATGAATGTAGCACAATTCTGCAGAACAATGGAATTCTGAAGGACAGAGACAAAACGCTGCCAGGAAGCTGCAAACCAAGAGATCTGGAGCCAGCACTGGTGAGAGCCCGGGACAAAAATAATGTTTCTTTCTGAAATGAGATGGGGCTTGATAGGTTTCTGGCATGAGCAAATTCCAGAGGAAAGGACCTGTACCAGAGAACACCCTGTTCAAGCTTTATAAACCTTTTACCTAGAAGACCCTTTGGTCAGTGGTAATTAAGCCAATTCACTAGTATGCATTCACAAATTTGGGCATTGACAATGTGTTATAGTCTTCTATTAGCTTGTACTTCAAAAGATGAAGGTGTTTCTTATTACTTATTTTCATCTCCTATTTAAAATGTTTCCATGCCAAAACATCACAATTACAGCAAAACCACTCTGTTTATTATACCCTAACATTTAAAAAATCCAAATGCCAAAGGACAGAATCTTTATTTCCACTGTGCTTCCATGTTTGGACCCATGGTACAGCCACTTTCCAGACGTGCTGGGCCCAGCAGTACATTAGCAATAGCATGGGCAAACAAGAGGAACACAAAGGCCAGCTCAGAATACGATAGCACAGGTACTGCTCTGACTCCTGCACAGAAATGATTCCTGCTGGCTGGGAAGAAGGAGCTGAGCCAATGCCATGAAGCTCTGTTCCCAAAGGGACAGGGCAAGGTAAACAAGCCTCACCTCTGCAGCACTGCCTGCTTTCCCCAGGTAGAAATGAGATATAACAGAGAGAGGCTGCGAGTCTCTCCGCTTCCCATTGCTTGAGAGGGAATGGGAACAGCAGAGCTGTCCGTGTCCTGATACCCATGTCCAGGCTTTCCCACACTTCACTTTGCAGCTTTCCTGATTCACACTGTTAGCTCAGCAGCAGCGGTCTCAGCTCTGTCCTGCTCATAACTAATGCTGGTACAAACACAATTCCACACAACAGAATAAACAAGAGCATCTTTTACTACAAATGGAAAGCCCTGTTTTGTAAAGTCCAGCTCCCCAAAGCCAGCAACACCCAGATATTAAGTCTGCCTGGGTAATCTTAATTTGGCCTTCTTGGGTGCAGGTCTAGGACACAGTCTTCATTTACATGACTATTCTCTCTCTGCCCAGGGAGATGAATTGAGCTAGTCAAACAGAGGATCCTGTTGTCTGCAGGACCCCTTGCCTCTTTCATTGCCATGATTGTAGCACATGTAATGAATGAAGGATAAAGAAGGAAGAAGGGGGATGTGCTGTAGTGAAGACAACAAAATACTGCTCCAGAGAATTAGATTCTTTTCATGTCTCTGCTGTAAAGCTTCTATGGGATGTTACATCCATAAATCACTTAAACCAGCCCTTTCTCAAAAGTTCATTAGCTGGGCAACCCTAATTTAATAGGTGTCCAAAGGGAAGTTAGAAATAGCATGTGTCCAAAGGGAAGGACAAAATTACTGAGCATTCACTGTTGCAACTAAGATGCATAAAAGCCATGTTTGGAATAAGTAAAAAAACCTAAAAAGCACCAAACCCCTCCACAGTATAAAACCACAGGTCTACAACTTCAAACTGAAAATCCCCAATAGACTGACAGCCTCTCATGTTAGTCTCACTGTGTATCTCTCTACATGAGTAAGATGGGGTCATGCCATACACTGAAAACAGAGTAACTGATGTTTATGCAGCATATGGACAGTGCAGAAATGGCTGAGCCATTCTCTGTGATGCCCAAGGTCTGGGCGATGTGCTGTATATCTACAGGGCCAGGCAATGAGGAAAAAGTATAAGGCAAAATCCTGCATCCCTGTCCTGAAATGGGCTCAGCTGACGCTGTACTTGGATAAAGCAGAGACCTTGGGGAAACCTGTTATGTGTTGACATCAATCGTTTCCCTAATTCACAGAATAAAAATGAACATTGCTCACCTGAAGGACTGTTGTGAAGTTGTAGGTTTTCCTCTAATTTGTACCTTCCCTTTACTTTCCACACTGTTTGTATGTCTTTTCTATATACAGCCATTATGGAATCCTCCCATGACTGCAGGAAACATCTCCGAGGATAAACTGACTTTAACTGGGACTTCCACAGACTTCTAGAGCCATGCCAAACAGCTGAAGGTAACTCAAAAAGTATAAAATCATTTCATGTCTGGGGAATGTGGGATAATGAAGCAGTTGTTTTCAGTCTGGAAAGCTTCATTTTACCCCTCATCTAGGAAGCTATGAATGAAATGGCATTGTTCTGTCTCATTGTGCATGTCGCTGTGTGTTAGTCTATAGGAAAGATGTGAGATGGCGCACGTTGAGGACATTTGTGAGCAGAAGTGGGAGGGTTTGTTAAAAACGTGATACTCGGACATCCTGTTTGTGGCAGGTTGTACGTTCACATGCAGAGCCAGGCACCTCACACCTCTATGATGGGCCCTGGAGGCAGGCAGGACCTGGCCAGGTAATCCTGCCTCTGCCTGGGAACATCTTGGCTGTGGGATGGGTAGAGAAGCTCTTGGGATAAACACCAGTTTATGGCTTAATCTTTCAGTCTGTTGTTCAAATAATGTTAAAAAAAGGAAAACCAAATCACCTCAACCACTTCCTATACTTCAAATGCCCGTCTCTGCCTCAGTTGTGCGCATGCATCCCACAAGCCCCCTGCACATGGGGACAGCAGACTTCTAACTGTTGATCCACATATCTGCTGTGGTTGGGGGGTGATTTTTTTCCTCTGCTCTAAGCCAGCAATGAGAATAACGACTGTGCAGCACTAGTGCTGTTGTTACTGTGGCACTAAGCAGGAAAGACCATGCGCAGGCCTGAAAGACAGGATGAAACTGGTACCAAAGAAGCCCAGAAAACCTCTAAAGAGCAAGCAGAAGAGCAAGCAGTGTGTAGGTGATCAAGTATATGCCTAATTACACACAAGGAAAAGTAGCGGGAATGAAGAAAGCTGCTATAGAGCAAGCTCACACCTTTATACCAAACAGGAAAACCATGTTGAGGATGTCATTACTACTGGCTCTGACCTGTGGCAGGAAAGAGATCAGGATCTCCTCCCCTGGTACTGCTCTCTGAACTCCCAGAACCAACACGGATTCTGAGGTAGTAGCTGTGTGTTCTTGATACTAATCTGGACTTAAATGCAGGCTTTAGGTGGCCGTGTATTACAGGTTCAGGCTTTGTGTATGCAGAGAAACCCACAGGTTACCCATTCTCTTTCTGTAATCTTCTAAATTGTATTTGCCAGATTTCTTAATGGTACCAAACCACTGGGTGCTTTGGTTCAGATGACAGCTTAGAGTTCTCAATGTAACTGCTGATCTGGAACATCTGCAGCATCCATATTTCTCCAACCATAACTAGAACAACAGTCGAGCACTCTGAGGATTCCTCCATTAAGCAAAATGTGTCTATTGTGTATCTGTCTTTCCATGACCTTTCCTATAATCTGTAGTTAACAGACCTGCTGGAAATGATAAACATGTGAGTGCTGCTGCAATCTGTACCCCACACTTCAGTTTGCTTCCTTGAGTATTTCTATCAAAATCAGGGAATTAATTTCCCATTGGTGTCTGAGTACTGGCTAAAATATGCATCCCAGTGGGGTAGCTGCATAAATATGCACATTGATTTTCACTCTTAACAGGAAGACTGAACACCCACTTCAGCTGCAAAGCTCAAAGCACCCTTAATTAGAGTGGTTAATGAAAATTATAATGAAGCACTCTGAGAACATGGGAGATCTTACAGGCCAGTTAAATGCTGCTCCTGCTCTTTAAAACATGATGTTCCAAATGTTGATAGTCGTTTATTTCCCATTCTGTTATCAGAGAATAAGCAATCACTTTGGAGTTTTCTTTCCATTTAAATTATTCACTCCTTTTGATGAATCTCAGCAGTGTTTGGATTTGAAAAAGCAGTTTTCCTTTGGTTTCAAATAAGAATTTGAAAAATAAAGCCTTTGCTGTCAGGATTTAATAAATGAAATGTCAAGGGAAAGGCGTAGAACACTTGCAGATTTTTATGACAGTAAGAATGCTTGAATAAAACAACCTGTTGCCGAATAGACTTCAATGCAAACATTACTGCAGCTTCAGTCCTAGGTGTCCTGAAAGGTTTAATGTTCATGTGCCAGTGTCTCTCTCAATGCCTGGGGAGTGTGTGGAAAATGGCAAAAGCTCATGTCAGTTACGGAATATCTCTACCTGCCCTAGAGCACAAGGGTCAGCATTTTCAAGCTGGCTTCTAAAGCACAGGCTTGTAAATCTATAGTCACAAAGTACGGTTTGCATCCAAGCCACCCAGCTTGAAATAAAAGAGAGAAGATGGACAACAGAGACTGAAAGCCAGTCATGGGCCTCACACAGGGTCGCCAAGATAAAGACCTTAGCTTCCACTTCTGTACATTCTCTCATTATCATGTAGGTTTAGACATGACAGGACTGTAAGGAACTATGTTAGTTCTCAATCTTGAAGTAGTACCCATACTTGAAGAGTACCCCAACAGATACGAGGGAATTAACAACATGCTTAATTATGAACACTAACAGAAGCTGTTGGAGAATCAACCCATTTCAAAGGAATCTGCCAGCCATCACCCTAACCTTGGCTTCTGTTCTGCCACCTGAGTTACATGAGAGAGTTTAAGGGACCGCTGCCAACTAGAGCTCCAAGCGTTGCTACAACAGGTCAGAACTGCTCTAACAATTTGACATAAAACTGTAGGAAGACCTAAAATTTACAATGAGCAAAATATGAGTAAAAAAATGCAGTTTCCAAAGACCCTGGGAAAAAGCCAGAGTCTCTGTTTCACCTTGTCCTTTCATCTCAGGTAGTCTGGGTAAGTCTTCTCTACCATTTCACCATTAAAGACTGCTTTCGGTTACTAGCTAACCTAACTGACTGAGTAGGAGCTGCAGTGGAAAACCAAGCTGCCCTTCCTGCTGTAAGCCCACAGAAAACGATAGCCTGAAGTTTCCAAGGCAGAGGACTTCACCAGTTTTTATTTACAAGGCTCTTTTTTCCGTTCTTAGATCCCATGTCTCTGAAACAAATGACGATATTACCACTCAGATGAACTTCTGAAGACACCAGGAAACTGCTGAAGTGTGCCTACACAGTATAGGTTAATGTGCAACTGTGAGAGTAATTCCCAGCATGTTTCTTACGTTGCTATTGCATTCCCTTGCTACAAGGTACATTTTTATGTATATATGAACGTATCTTCTAAGAAAAAACACAGAGCAGGCAGTGGTGGACACAGAGCATTTTAGCTTTGAGCGTATTCCAATTCAAGTAATTGTTTTCTGGTCTTCTCATTATGAAAAACATTCAACTACATCTCAAACTATTACACTTGGCATGGGGTAGCATAGCTGAGAATAGCAGGAGAGAACGCCAGGATAACTAGCCTGCTGTGTGATGGCTGGGTATAGATACACTGGAGGGAAAGCAACAGGTATGTGTGTGGCAGCTTCTTTTCGGACACTTCCTCTGTTCCTCCCTTGCTAAGCAGGATGCAGAATGCTATACATTCACCCAAAACCCACCTAAAAGACAGATTCATTTTGGACATTTTCAGTTTCAATGCAGAAGGCTTTGTCAAATGGATGGAGAAGAGGCCAAAGCATCTCTATCAGCCCTGGAGGCCATGGGGAGCAGGAACATGCAGTGCCTAGATCCTGGTGCAAAAAGTGCTTTTTTACACTCTGGACCTGCCCTCACCCGAAATCTCTGTTCAAAGGCATGAAACCCAGAATTAAACAGATTTAATTTATTCTCTAGTCACTCTCTGGCAATCAACTGAGTTTCTTTCTTCAATAGCTGCTAACATCAAAATCAGCTGAATATCCGTGCTATGCAACTGCACAAAACACAGAGTTCAGTTCAAAGTACCGGTCTAGTCTCAAAACCAACCCAAACACTTAGAAGATGCAGACAAAGTGTATAAAGCCATTCCTTGCATTCATTTTGCTCTTTCTTCTGACCATACATATCTTATTCCTACGAATCCTGCAGACAAAATCATGCAGGGAGGAATGGTTTATTATTTTTTTTCCCACATCATCGACACAGTTATTATAATTGCTCAGTTTTTCGTGTTTGGCTATAAAATAGCAAAAAAGACTGATTTTCTGATCTTGGTATATGGTGAGTTTTTAAGAGTATCGACACAGATTTAATTAAAAAAGACACATTTCTTCAGAGATCAGACAAAAAGATGCTTCACAAAATTAAACTAGTTAATCCCAGGGGTCACAATGAAAAGCTTTTTGCTGACTAGGAAAATCCAGCTTCCCACTTGGAAGTGAAATCTTGGCACAACCAATGGGCAAAACAGACTGTCCAAATGCAATTTGAAAGTAAAATATTACTTTAACTAAAGACACAAGTTAAAGCTGAGAACTTATATGACAACCCTCACGATAAACCATTCTGAAGGACACTGCCTCAACAAATATACTTTCAATAGTAGTTCAACATACTTTTGGTATACTTCTATTCCATTAAATATGCTCCTTTAAAAGAAAACTTCCAATGTCCAAAGTTATCCAATCTAAATTTATTGAACCTATGCTAGAAGTGTGAGATTAAAAATCAGGATATAAATCCGACTGTCCACAGAAAATGTCTATGTCCTGAGGCTACTTGAAAGTGGCAACTGTTCAGACACTCATCAATGTAAATGAGAGCTTAGCATGATGTTTTACAAGGGAAGCACAACCCCTCCAGGCTTATCCAGATGGAAAAAGCAGTGCTGCAATATCCCTCTGTTATCTCTGTGTGGCCTCAGTCAACTCCAAGGAATCATGGCTGAGGGCAAACCTGGGGTTCCCTGTTCAGGAAAGTGAAGTAAAAACCCTGCTGGATCCAAGCACGCTGGCACCAACTGTGTTACCTAAAGTAAATCAGCTCTTTATCCCCTGCCCCTGTCCCCAGATGCCTTCTTGGGGAAAAAAGAAGAATAAAAAAATAGAAAAAGAAGTAAGAAAGAAGAAGAAAGAACAGAAAATAAAATTACCCGCTCAACATAATGGTAATGTCATTCAATGGGAGCCAAACCAAACCAAACCAAAATATGAACTCTGCATTGTGGAGAAGCAGCAAAAAATGGTGAGTTTGGATACAGGGTTTAGTTTGTTTCTGGAGTTTACTACCCAGGGGTTTTGAAACAACACAGCTTCTGAAAGCACAGCCTTCATTAGAGCAGGAAAACACAACTTAAACGGCCAGGCAGAAAATGGCTGAATTAAGCTCTTTTTTCCCCACTCTTTAATGGTAGTGATTCTCAAATGATTAAAAGTAGGTTAGGCGAATAATAAACCAGCTATGTTTCTAGTGTCTACCTGACAACAGCTTTTGTGGAAGTGAATAATTACATGAAAATCACTTCCCTTCCACCTCTCTTTGGGATCTCTGTGGGTTGCTAGGCAGCCTCTCTCCTACCTTCTGCTAATGTTACTTACAGACGGGATGAATACAGTATATTCATTATGAGAATGGTGAGCTGAGGGGGAGAAGGACCTAAATACTTGAAGGTTTGTTTATTCATTGCTGCCTTTGGAGACCAACACCATAGCTCAGATTACTTTACACATATTTAAATGCTAATTTTCCGAGGCATCGTTGTTAGCCAAGTACCACCCTGTTCAAATGGAACAGGACCTTCCTCAATACAGGAGCCACACTAGTAGTATGTTTCTGTGTTGCCAGCCAATGTTGAAAGTCAGGTGCTGGAGCAAAGCATACTGAGGTTCCTTCTGGGACTTGGAGAAAGAATTCTTTCACTCGCTCTGACTGCTTTTCATGACTGAAATAATGTTTGTTAGGAGACGGGTTTACTTTCCTGAACTCCTTAACCCAAAACTTGGGAGATACCTTGATTGCTCTGGCATGATTCCAAAACTAGCAGCCACAAAGTACTCTTGGACTTCCCCGACATTCCAACTTTGCCAAAGGCAAAATTCCATCTACAGTGGTATTTATGAGCCCAAGAATTTCTCTGAACTATCTTTATGATACAACTTTCAAGTCTGCATTTACAGCCAACAGTTACAACAGTTGCCTAGAATACATGTAAGGAGAGAGTTGTCTCATAATATAGAATTTTCCCTGGAAATATAGACAAGTTTTCCATTACTTTAGTTCTGTAGCATAAGGTAAGGAGAGGGCTGACAGGATAAGATACACAAAACATTCAAGAGATATTGGTCATCTAAAAACATTTATGTCCCTATTGATGAACATGATTTCGGGGGTTTGGGGGGGATGGAGAGGGAAAGTCGCTGAATAGCTGGAACAGTTCTTTTGTGCCTGAATGATAAGAAATGCAAATGGTCTTCATCAGTCGCTTCACTGGGAGCTTAAATCTGGGAATCTGGCAAGTGGGAAACCTTTTAAAAAGGTATTGATAAGAGATAAAAATACCAAGTCCCAATATCTTGGGTGCAATGCATCCACTGATGCATTCCCTGTCACTACATACCAAGTGTACATGGAGTTTATGTCAGCAGGATGGGCTGCATCCTGCCTCTGTGACAAAGCCTGCTTATATTGACAGCTCTTGCTGAGTGAAAGCTGCCCAGCACCCTGGGAAGGTGAAGCCATTGACTGCTGGAGCACCCACATGCTCCAGTTGTGCTGTAGAGCTCTCTTGCAGCATGCCTTAAAAGCATCAAGAGTTCTGCCTTCTTGTACACTCACACCACACAAAGCTTCGGGCTTTTGGAAACGTTAACTTGTTTTTTCATTTTATACATGATATGAAAAAGGACCAAAAAGCAGCCATTGCCTTTCATTCTCATTTCAATACCATGTTTTGTGTCTCCTAGAGGCACTAGGATTTACCAGGTCCTTTTGGGGGCTGCTTGGGAGTTGGGGCATGCTCAGTGTAATTTCTATGAATGATAAAGAGAGATGCAAATAGAGGAAGTGTAGGTCACTAATTCTAAACTGAGGGGGTTGATTAGTGCCCCTCTTTACTAAGACACTGTCACCAAATGCTTTCAGAATGAGGTATTTGGCTGCTCCCACATACACTATATGGAGAGTCAGAGGAGTTTCAAAGTATTTACACTGCCTTGCATAGAGGGATTGATGAGAGGGCACCCTGACTGATTTCCAGAGCATTCTGAATCCAAACTGACATGTTCTTAAGGTCGTTTTTTCTTCAAATATTCAGTTTACACAAAATTTGAAAAAAAAATAATTGCAGAAACCAGGGCTCTGGGGTTGGTTTGGGATCCAGGTTTTTTAGGGGGAGGGAGAGGCAAGAGTTTAAGCACGTGTGGTAGGACCGCATATCCTCTCATTTTGAGAACACCTAATTGCTATTACAGAGCTGCTTGAGTGCAGTATCAGTGATAAAACAAATCCTTCTCTGGCAGCTTTTTTGTTGACTGCTGTTACTTCTTTAAGATTCTCATTGAGCATCCTCAAAGCCTGAGGAGCAATGCAGGTATGAAGCATCCTATGCAGCCCTGATTGCAAATATCTAAAAAAGGGTAAATGGGTTTGTCCTGAATTATTACCCAAAGAATACACTTCGTTTAGAAATAAACTATCCTTATGGTAAATAACATGAGGTTAAATGCTATTTCATCTAACTTCATTAAAATTAATAATTCTCAAGAATTCTTTTTGAGCAATCTTCTTAGGAATCTTTGAAACAGAAGAAAATACATTTACTGAAGCATGACAATTATTTGATCTTAAATTCTTCCTTTTACTGAAAACAGCTTAACCCTGACACTAAAGGGGATTTCCACTCATTTCTGCAATTTAGACACTGTCCGAGTGCCCAATGATGACTGCTAAAATGATACGTAAACCCTGACTGAAGCAAAGTTTGACTGAGAAGTAGGATACTGTGTACTGTATATGTGACATTACTTAAAGAGCTGTTACTATAAAACGCTGATCCAAAGGTTTCAGATGTATTGAAGTAACTTGGTGCCATATATTATTCATAAGTAGCAATAACTAGAACACACATTAAAAATTAGTGGAAATAACTGACATAGTCATATTGAACTGCATAGGAACCACTCTTAAAATAGAGGCTAGATTTCTTGAAAGAAGCATTTCCTCATTCTTGAATACTCTACTAACCAACAGTTGGTACAGTAACTGGTGTGTGTAAATCTGCAACTCGGAGACAGGCAGACAGTAAAATCAGTCAGAAGTGGACCTCCTGTGGTACTTGAGACCGTGGCAGTAGCGTACTTGTGATCTGTTCCATTTCCAGTGTCTGTACACCCCACAGTTCACAGCGAGGTCATGCAAAATCGTGGAATCCCAGACTGGTTTGTGTTGGAAGGCACCTTAAAGCTCATCCAGTTCCAATCCCCTGCCACGGGCAGGGACACCTTCCACTAGAGCAGGTTGCTCCAAGCCCCTGGCCTTGATCACCCATGAGTTCTAGATTCAAACATGAAGGAGTGTGAATGCTCAGATTCACAGAGCAATACTGCACTGATTATTAGTTTTTTAAAAGATCTCCCCTTTAGAATGTTCATTATCTCTTTGTTCACTTCAGAAATGCCTTTCATGATACAAAAGATTCTCCTGACTGCAAGCATCTTGTGGAAGGAATTCCAACAGCAGTATTTAGGTATTAGGACAATTGCAGTAAACATGGTTAAACAAGCATATACAGAGATTCTACCCTCATATCCACTGCTGCAGACAGAGGAATCCCCTGTTTCAGTCACTGCACTATCTGGTCTGAAGACACTGTTGATTTGCAGATTCGAAAGATCAACACTTGGTATGCAGTGCATAGCCAATGTCTTCATTCTTTGCATATGCACACAAAGATCTCATTACCTCCTGGTGAAAAGAACTGTGTTTGACTGGAGAGTCTGTGTCAAGGGATATATGAAAGTGATCTATGTACCAGTACTATAATCTGTTCCTGGTTGCATTCTGCAGTGAGATCTAACAAGTCTGCTTTCTTCCTTAGAGCAGGCTGTGCAGAGATTGCCAGGCACTGTCAATACAGGGAAAGAGCAGAGTGGAAACAGCTCTCTTAAAATTGCTTTTCATTTGTACATGTTTGTGCCTTGCTTGCTTGTTGTAGCATTTTCTACAGTAGCAACACCAGCTGTTTGAGGCAATAATGCATTACACATTTGATTCACTTTCTCAGATTAGATGGGATTACATTGCTGCCTTCTTCAAACTGTGCTGGGAAAGCTGACGTTGAATCTCAGTAATCTTTCTTCAGGCTGTAGTTTCTACTCATACAACTCTTTTTCAGTGACTACAGTCAGCAGGTGATTGTACTGAAAATGATGTGTCTCTATTGACTCTTCATGGAAAGCAGAGTAGCAGTCATAAAGCACAGCTTCCTAACCCCCAGTATTGCCCTTCCCCAGCCACTGCCAGAAACCTAACAGCCCAAAGACAAATGAGGCAGAAGTCTGCCGTGTTGACTTGCCCAGAGGTGAAGAATATATTTCCCCTTCTCAACTCCTCTGGCGCAGTGCCGCAGGTGGGCACCTCAGCATTGGATTCTGGCCCAGCTGCTGGAATCGTGCCACTGGCAGCTGCACTTCCAAAATTAAGAAACCAATCAATTTTCTGTAGCATCACCAGCACAGAATTCATCTCTACTCCCAGAGCCTGTTCCCTCTGCCGCTGCTGTTCCTTCTATGCTCAGCATTCAAAACATGAAAGAAGCTGCTGGTGAAGCTTAGAAGCTGCAGAATCAACTTCAGTCAAGAGGTTATTGCTCCTTGTCAGGGTTTATCCCCAGCCCAACTAAGTCGCAGGCAGCCTCTAGCTCACTCCCCTCACTGCCCCGGTGGGGTGGGAGAATTGGGGAAAAAAGGTAAAATCCCATGGGCTAAGAACAGCTTAATAATTGAAATAAAGTAAAATGTAATAACAACAAAACCAATACTAATAAAAGGAAATCAAGAGAGAAAGGAACAAGCCCCAAGACAGGCAAGTGATGCACAAGATAACCCCAACCACTGACCAATGCCAGGCCATCCCCAAGCACTGACTGCTGCCCCCAGCCATCCCATAGTGTCTATACTGAGTCTGTGGTCTGGAATACCCCTCTGGTTAGTTCATATATAAGTGTCTATACTGTCATTCCCCAGCATCTACTGAGCCTGAGAAACTGAAGAGTCCTTGGTTAGGTCAGCTCTGCTGAGCAACAACTCAAACATCAGTTTTATCAATTCTATTCTCAGACTAAATCTAAGCCATAGCACTGTTCCAGCTAGTAGGAAGAAAATTAACTCTATCCCAGCCAAAACCAGGACATTCCTACCTGTTTGCTGTTTTGGAAGTGGTCAGCACCCATGTGGTTGAAGGTGATGTAAGTCTATTCTGATTTTCAAATGCATTTTGGAAAAATCTGTCACCAAAAGCTCTTTAGGAAACTAAGCATCTGTGGTCTGAGAAAGAAAGTCATTGTGGAAAAAGAAATGATAAAATAGGAAACACCAGATCAGAGTAAAGGAATAACTTTTACAGTGGAGGGAGGTCTCCAATGGAATACTACAACCAACAACCTGTGCCTTTGCTGGCACAGCAAAGGTGACACAAAAGCTGGTCAGAGTAGCAAAGATGATTGTTAAAAAAGAAGTACACCCATGCAGAGTAGGGGACAGCCTGCTGCAAGGTGCGAGGGACAGGCTGACCGTGAGTCCACAGTGTGTCCTTGGGGCAAAGAAAACCAACAGCATGCTGAGCTAAGCACGAGGAAGAGCGTTACCAGCATGTTCAGGGAGGTGGGTGATCCTTTTTCTCTGCCAAGCACTGTCGAGACAGGTCTGTATCACTGTGTCCAGTGCTGGAGTCCCAGTTCACGAGAGACACAGACTGCCTGGAGTAAGTCCAGTGAAAGACTACAAATATGATTAAAGGGACTGTTGCATTTAACATGCAAGGAGTGATTGAGAGAGCTGGGACTGCTCGGACTAGAGAAGACTCCAGGGATTGTAATATGTTACAAGAGAGGGAACCAGTGTCTTCTCTTC
Organism: Coracopsis vasa; assembly: GCA_026283785.1. NCBI lineage: Eukaryota > Metazoa > Chordata > Aves > Psittaciformes > Psittacidae > Coracopsis > Coracopsis vasa. The sequence goes on from JANHGB010054720.1 coordinate 30,437, forward strand.
ATCCTTGGAGATGTTGGACGTGGTCTTTGGTGGACTTGGCAGTGTTGGGTTTACAGTTAGACTAAATGATCTTAAATGTCTTTTCCAACCTAAATGATTCTATGATCCTGAGCTTTGGGAAGTGAGGTTGGACTAGAACATCTCCTAAGGAGCCTGCCAGCCTCAACTATACTGTGATTCTGTATGAGAACAGATTGAGTGGCCTAGGACTTCTTCAGCTGAGGAGACATGTCAGTGCAGTTTAACAAGTCATGAATGAGAAGTTAAATAAGAGTAAGAATACTTTGTTCACTGTTAGTTCCAGTGCAGGAACATCTGAATAATCAGATTAATTTTCTAGGGATCCAGTTCCAAAGGAATGAAAGGATGCAGCTCCTCCTGATACAACTCACAGACCTGTGAAACTTGTTGCCAAGAGATGTTGGAGATACTGTAAGTCTTCATGGGCTCTAGAGATCAGAAAACTCCATGGAAGGGAAATTCATTGAGGATTTCTGAACATAAAAAGCCATGCAGACCTCGGGAAATCACCAGAGCTGAGAATACCTGGCCGCCCAAAGAGTTCAAGAGACAAATATCATATATTCCCCTCGGAATCCTCATGGGTCCATTGCAGGAGACAGCATAATGGGCTACATCAACTTTGTTCAAGGAAAGCTGTTATGTAAAGGATTATCTTATATACTTTCAAGCAAATGACATAGTTTGATGCTTACTATAATGCTTACTGTTCTGCAGCGAAAAATACTCATGGTGACTTGACTGCATTCCACAAACTAACATGAAGTAGTTATTTTCTTACAACCATTTCTATAATTCTCTAAAACTCTCACCTGATAACACCAGTACCCAAACAAGGACTGTTATGTTTCCATGCCTATATAACTTCTGGCACAACTTCCCTCACCAATCCATGCCCAGGATGATGAAAATGATGAATAATTGCTATCAAAGGATTAAAGACATAAATTAAACTATGAATCTGCAGCAGTTGGGCACAAACATGTTATTTTCCATTCAAATAAGCATATTCAAATAAGTTCTGACTAGCTGGCAGATATTTAATCTTATTTTATAGTAGGGACACAGGAGAGGAGACAGTACCTGCAGGATAGACACGCCAGGACAGGGAACTTGCCAGTAGAAGCTGGATGGAAATCCTCCAGCAGAAACAAGTTGGAACCACAGGTTATATGTGAACTTGTGTTCAACAGTTCACAACTGACCTATCCATAATTAATGGAATTAATTTATACTTTCGGCCTCCCACATCCTCTAGCAGCGAGTTCCACCATTTAGTTATTCATTGTGTGAAATAACACATTCTTTTGTATTTCTCTAAGCCCACTACAGCTCCATTTTTATAGCCTTTTGCCAAACCCAAGGGTTCCAGTAGGACCTCCTGAGTTACTGGCTGACAGCCACACAAACAGGGAATGGTGCCTTGGCTGCAGAACTACAAGGGCTCTGCTCCAGTTTCAGGTCTGACAGTGTGTAAAAGGCTTTTGGTTTGGGGTTTTTTTGCCTTTTCACAAAAAAAGACAACCTACAAGGGACTGACTGCTGGCTGTACACTGCCCTAAGAGCTACCTCTGCTAGGTACAGGCAAGATCACTATCCTAAGGAACATCACAGAAATGATAGGGTTCTCTGAAATGCTACTCTAGCTACTTGTCTACACCACCACCAGAACCGCGGTCCAGCTTCCAACTGGTACCCACTGAGTTTATTTATTTAAAAAACATTTATCGCCTAAAGACCCAAAGGAAATTTTTTAAAACATTCTTCACTTTAACAAGAATGTCTCTAGAAAACCCCTCAACTGAAAACAGTATTTAACAAACCAAAGAAAGGTTCCAAGTGACAATGCATTACCTATCATTCTGTTACACAATTACATGGTTAAATGCAGACAGCATTGATTTCACACTGCCCACATAATAATCCAAATATTGCACTTCACAACCATAGTCGAACCTGAATGCTGAGGGAAAATAAAGAATAAAGACACAATTAAAAGTTAATCATCTTTTGCAAATAGTAATGTCAAAACAGAGAGAACTGAAATATTGTGCCACAGACACCCTCAGGTATTGATACTGACAATATAGGTCAACAATCCAAAGTGACAGACAAGAAAGTATATTATATTATTATAATTTAATCTTATTTTAGCCACTCAACAAAGCTACAGATACGGATAATTCCATCCTAACTCAGCAAAAATTGCCTCAGAAAACTAAGAAAAGACACATAGTTGATCTAGAGCATTAAGCACTTTACTAAAACATCTTAAATCCTCTTTCCATTCGAGAACTGTCATTTTCTGTTTAATATAACTTAAGACAACAGAATAGAAAGGATTCAAATTACTAGCAAGACTGTCAAACACAAATATTACTTCACTTCAGCTACTTCTTTGCAGAGGATACATATTGGGATAAAAATACAGAATAGAGGTAAGGCTACATTCAATCAGTGCAAAGGTAGCCAGCCCACTGCCTTTTAATTGCTGCCCAAACCGGATGCTCAGGGAAAGACTACAGCAAACATTTCCCAAACCAATAAATTCCAATTTCATTCTAGTTGATTAAACTGTATCAAAGCATTTTATGATTTTATATTTTCAAATGACTTGAGTACAAGGCAATGGAAATGCTCTCCAAAGGGGGCTTTCCTCTTTGCATTGTCCTCACAAGAAGCCTGCGAGACCCACCACCTCCCTCACTCCTGCCACAGACACAGACAACAAACAGGCTTCACACTGCATCACTCTGATCCAGGAGCTCTCATAGAAACTCTCAGGACCAGAGCATATTGGCCCTTGCCTTTGGTACGGCCTTGGTGTTTGGTGCCTTACTTTGTGCCATTTTGTGCAATCACATTACAACTACAAACAATTATTTTTATCCAGTTATTTTAATGCAGAAAACAAGTAGCAGGAATGAGTCAAGGATACACAGAACTGTCTATGACAGCCCAAGGAAGCACAAAGAAATGAAAGCCAATAAATGTCCTCAAGCAACGATTAAGTCTAAATGAATGTGCTCCCACTGTGTACAGCAATCCCAAATGAGTTAAAATAAAAAGCTACATATTACTTCTCTTACTCAGCCAAAACAGAGCAGCAATTCTAGGAGCAAAAGTAAGACTCCATTAAGATTACCTCACAGCTAAACCTTCAGAATATCAATTCTGTGGCAGCAATGCCCAGTAGTAAAGTGTTTCAGAATACTGAGCAGTACAGATTCTTCCTCAAGGAGTGTATGGCACAAACCCAGATGTATCTATTCACTGCAGTCTCGATGGATCCATATTCACAAACAGAAACTCTACTTCCTCATCCTGTAATCTCTTCTTCCTTGTGTTTCACCAAAGGTTAAGTCCTGAGCAAGGAACAGTCCTTAACTAAGGCATTTTACAGGATCCTAGAATAACGAACTTCAGCTTTAAATTAATTTTTCCCCATACTCTTGACTTGCATGCAAGTCAGAAGCCTCCAATCCTGAATGTGATGGCCAGCAAGGGGTGGGAAGCCTTGCAGCATCTGTAACAGCCGGCAAGCACTGCCATCACAGGTGGCAACCGAGACTCCCAGGAAGGAATTTGTTCTGGTACATAAGGGTAGGTAGACAAACCATTGACTTGTTCTGTGGACTTGGACCAACCTGATTCTGTGGATGAAGAAGCATGGCCATAGCTCTGCAACTGGCATTGCTGCAACGATGATAACGTGGTAAATGCCATCTGACTGTGTGTCTCAGAGTTAATTACTGGTGAATGGTAGCTGGAATTTGCTTGGAATCAGACCAAGAGCCTGGCACCTACCCCAGGTTACGTGCCAAGAATCTCTGAGATTCCTCTAGCAAGCTCAGAACAACAATTTATCCAATTATCTCACATCTGAAGATTTTTGCTTTTTTGGGGTTTTTTGGTTGCTCTCGGTAACAAGTCATTGAGACTCCACCTGCCTGTTTAAAGAAGCTCACATCACTGGGTAAGGACCTACTAATGACATCCAGCTCCATAAGTGGCTCAATAGATAGAAAAAATCAGAATGAGTTCCCTTAATAATCTTTATAAATAAAGGCAAAGTTATAAACCAGATTTGTTTTAAACCTTCAGGCATAAACTTGTCATCTCATCCCTGTGACAGATTTGTCTTGGAGAAGCTAATTTTGGAAACAAACTGATAGCTTAGGTTTACTTAAAATGCTCATCTGAAACATTCAAAGAGCTGATGTGCCGGTAGGTGTTCTTCTTAATACCCAGCCGGGAACATGGACTGATGTATAGGTCGTTCCAGCCAAAAACATCTTTGATGCTGTGTCTTTCCCTCAGAATCACTTCTTGCATGTTCCCCCACCATGTGAAGGACAATTTGTTTCAGTCTGATACCTCCAATCTACAATACTCAGTGCAATAAGATGGAAAAAAGACAAAAAGGGATTGTGGTTTTGTTTACTTCTTCCTCTTTCCCACTTGCTGACAACTCATTTAGCCACGTGTTCTTCCACTTTTTTTGGTAATAAACAATCAGTTCTTACTTCTATTTGCACCTATGACTGCAACTACAGTAAAAATTTAAGCAGTAGATAAAAAGACCAAACACACACCTCTCTCGGACCTAAAGAGAGTGCACTATTAATATTTCACTATTTGGAGTTGTGTTTGACAGATGGGGTTCCTTAACAACTGACTTGTTCAGTGACTGTACGTTTTTTGTGACCTAAACTACTTACATACCTGCAGGTAAATGGAGTTACAAAAACACAGTTATCAGTGCTATACCAGTACTGGAATCATTGCCTGGCTAATCTCAAGATACCCAGGACAGTCAATTAGCCCCTATGTTATTTACCTCTGCCTCATTCGCTGGAGCTGAGGTAGCTGTGTCTGCTCTGGCTGTACGACTGCACTCATTCCAAGTGCCCTACACAATTAGTCCAAAAAGGCACTTACAGGACTGATGCAAATGATGAGTGACTGAACTACACTTCCAAAACACCTTCCCCTCTCCACTAACGAAAGAGGCAGCCACCTACAAAGTCAGAAACTTGCTTACACATGCCATAATTACACTTTATATATGTAATGTTGAATATGACGACTCCAGACCCCCTTATCTACTTTGTTGTGAAGTTCAAGATACAGAACAGACCATTTTAGTTCGTAATCTCAAATCATGCACCACATTTTCTGCCTTCCTCCATAAGATAGAAGCTCACTGAGGGCTAGTGCCCCAACTGTACTTCTTTCAGTGCTTTAGCTACTGCAATCATGTTCCACCTATGTTCTGCTCACCTTCATGGATAGATAAACAAGTTCCTTTAGCTCTTCAGGCTGGGAAAGTATCAGCTTTCACTATACCTTGTTGTGAGCATCCCTCCGAGTCACCATGTTGTTTCATTATTTTACACAGAGGATTTAGAGGATCTGAAAAGCAGGGGTTGTTTCTGGAGTGGCAGGAGCTGTATACCCAACTGGCAAATTCTAGTAAACAAGCCACTCAAGTTTCACTCAAATTCTCTGTGAGCCCAGTCCTTTTTAAAGGGAGCTGGGCAATGAAAAACCTTTCATTTATGCCACAGAGCTGGCGAAAACTTCAAGTAAAACCAAGTTCAAGATGGAAAAAGCAACAGAATAAAAACCCATAAATGCCATTTAGGAATTGTATTCAGAGCCTGCAGTTCTTGACACTAAGGGGGCTACTGAAAATATTGACATAGAGCAAATGTTTCATTTCACAGATTCAGTTTAATTTGCACTATTTGTAAAATGGTGTCAAACAGTCAAGGTGTTTGGTCAAAACCAGGAAGGTTATTTTGGAAGTCAAATGTTGTTTTTCTCATTTTGTGCTTAAGTGAAGCAATTGGATTTTGATTCCTAAAGAGTTTGTTTCAAAGTGTAACAATAATAGTAAAAAGAATTAAGGAAAACACCTCTTTAAAATAAAACCACTTTTTAAAGTGCTGGTCTGCTTGAAATGCTTTGTGTTTGTTCTGCTAAAATATCAATATGTGAACACAGAACTGAAGTGCAAATTCACCAGGGACCAGGTTCTGCCTCCCATTCTTCCCAAATCCAGCTGCACTGTCTTGATTCAGCCATTCTCTGACAGTTCACATGGGTTGACAATAATCAAACACATGAAAGATTGGTGAACTCGGATCCCAAAAAGCAATATCTGATCATTTCCTGCCAAGTTTGTAACAAGTTTACTCAATGCAGTTTCTGGCCTCTTCTCTTTGTGGTTTTTTCCTTACCCTTATTTACAGTCCTAAATTGAAGGAGTAGTGTTTGGTTTGCAGTCATGTAACAAAACACATATTACCTCTGTGCTCTGATGGCATCTTCTTGCAGCCATGATTCTGGTGCAAATGGTCACAGAATGCTCAGTTCATTTGAGCCTCAGTGTTTAAAGCAGCTGTCTATAAACATCCATATGGGAAAATATGTTAAAATATGGAAATCTAAGACTGTGGACACAGTTAAGTAAGGTATCTTCAAAAATATTAATGACCTTTACAGGAATTCCTGTACTAGAAAATTTTCTGGAATTTAACATTAACACAGGAATAAATTTATGTCTTAAAAGATTCCAGAGAAAAAGAATATGAACTCTATCCCAAAGTCACATAATGCACCACAGCCGAATCTAAAGTTATGAAATCCTGTTGACTATCCCATCCTATTATTCATCTTCATGGGCAATTCTGCTGATGTAACTTTAGTGTGCATATATGTGTCTGTGTGTTTAAATAGATTGTAAAGCATAAGGAAGAAACAATTATGCAGTGCTAGGTAAAGCAGTCAGCAATCAATCCAGCTTCAACTGCCGAAACAAAAACTCTACTAATACAGTCGAGTTTCTCTATCTATAAGGAAGGAATAGTCAGCAATTGAGCACAGTCATTAAGAGCAGAGAGCATCAGAACACCACAGCTGCCGATACACACATCTCATCTCCCCCATTTGCTCTCCTGGATGTGGATCCTTGCTGTGAGCTGCCTGGCAGCTGGTGACAGTTTGTGATGGGCAGACAGTGTGTTCTACATGCATTAGGGCAGTGTGCCAGCAACTGTCACCAGTCACTACCCACCTTCTCCTCCCAGCTTCCCTCTCCTTACCTCCTATCACCTTATCCTCCCTTTCCCACACTGCCCTTGCAAATAAAGCACGTACGTACACACAGGTGTCTTACAAACTATATGCCAGCAGATACAAAAGCATGGTAGGGAGAGGGGAGGGCAGAGTAAGGCACACGTAGCTGTAGGATACCTACATAACCCATAGCTCTCTTACACCACCCTGGAGGAAGGCACCTTTTGTGTTCCTTTCTGCCTCCTCATTTTGAATTTCCATTGGTTTGGGGAATACCTCCAGGGGAGAACTTCAGTACCAATCTGTAGGCTACTTCTGAGGGAAAACCAGGTGAGCACCCAACTCCCTTCACTAGAAGCCTGAGGCAGAGAGTACTCCAGGCTGACAGTGAGCCCCCATGCACAGCACCTCTCCAGTGGGGGAGCTGGGGTGTACACAAGGCACTTCAGCCATTCCTACTTTTCTGCAGATGTTTGCCCAGCCTGCTTTTTCTTGGATTCTTTTGAGAATTCAGCTGTTATTCCAGTTCTAGGATGGAAATAAAAAGAGTCTCAGAAATGTCTCGGGCTTAGAAAGCTTTTTTTCTCTTTATACAGACCTTTAAAGAATAATCTTTTGGAGCACTGATTTATAAACAGTAAATAACAGATTTTCTGCACATCATTCCACTAGGGCAGCAAATTTCTCTTTTTTCTCTCATTCCTCTGGAATAACAGGATTAACAGGAATCAATTCTTGAAATAACTATGTATTTCCAGTGCCTCTATTTATACGGCACCATATACCCACTTGTGACTGTCGCAGAAACAGCATGGAATATTTATTTGTTTCACTTACTATCCTCACTGTGCACAAAGTCCCTTATTATTATTTCCATACATCACTTAGTATTTCTTGTAACCATTTTTAATGTCATCTGAAAATACTGAATTTTTAACCACAGCTTTTCTCCTGCTTGTAGACTTGACTTCTAGAGCAGCTGGCAGGCTGGAGTCATGGATAGCATTTTCAATTCCTTAGATGTTCCTGGGAATGTTAATCAGTTTATGCACAAAAAGGCTTTTCAAGTTTATCTTCCAGCTGCCGCCATTGTCAACAGTGGAATATCTCTCCCTGTTATGCCAATACACTGAGCTAATATGTGGATCCTGTCTCCCTCCAGTGGCATATTGCATTAGCCATAAAGTCTAATATTAAAGTACAATTAGAGCTTCCCTAGAGCTCAGATGATGTCTCTCCATTACCAAGGTTGCTAAGAGGTTGCAGGGATAGCTGGAAGAGATTTCATGTGGCCTAGAAGCCCCAGGGAAATTACAAAATGACCCCATTCTTTCAACAAGTCTCTTCTAAGTGCCAAAATCTGCTGTTGCCTGCTCAGCTTGCTGTTGCTTCTGTAGCAATAGCAGGAAACATAAGGAAAAACCATGGGGAGAAGCAAACTATTTGTTCAGGGCTTGAAATACATCTCCAAAGCAATAACTGCACTTCTGATGTCACATTTGCTTATAAAAATTAATAGTCACAACATTTTGCCATTGAAAAAACATAGAGTCGTATATTGACGCATAAAAAGGTATGTCACGTTCTCCCACAGACACCAGTAGTTTTGCAATGATGTATTCAATTTAAGTCGTGCCTTTCCCACAGCATGCCTAAATATAGCTCAAATCTTTGCACAATGTAGTGACCTGTGCAGTGAACAACTCCTGAGCTGTTCCATGCATTGCAGAGGGTAGATTTTTTGTCATAGCAGAAGACCCTGACTGGTTTCAGCCTTCTGAGGTGGACCTGCCCAGTCACTGGAGTGCAGATTCACTGTGACAGAACAGTGAGTGTTCGTTCGAGCAGGGAAATGATGTTCTGATTTTGAGAAGGGAAAATGTAATGTGCTCCCAGACTTGCCTTCAGTCTTTGCAGAAATGGGAATAGCATCCATCCCTACAGAGCTTTGTTAAACACCTCTGCCCTTCCAGCAAGAGCACAGCACTACAGCAATGTGTTGGTGTTCCTATTCTTTGAGGCCACATAAACAATTTGTAATGCAAAAGCTGTAGTACACCGTAAAAGGAAATAGTTCCTCATTGTGGAGATTGTAAACTGCATTACAGGGCAAAATGTTTCTAAACATCCCAGCAGTCTATATCCTGCACTTACCATTTAAAATCCCAGTAATTTGTAATGCTGGTGCAAACGGCAGACCTTAAGAATAAATTCTTTCTCAAGTTTAAACTTTAAGAGTTTGGGCAGTGATTATTACTGAGCAGCACCATGGGAGCCCCACAGTCACCAGCAGGACGTTTTTCCTCTCATAGAAAGGACAGTTTGAAATTTAGTTTCTATATCAAATGAACAAAGACCGATAGTTCAAAGATACATGTGTAAAGTCAGAACTGTAGCTCTATAGATAGCAAATTAGGGTCAGGATTTTCAGACCTGTGGCCATTGTACCTGTTTCTGGCATCTCAATCTTAGTTAAATTTACTGCAACTCATGTGTGTGCATCACAACTGCCTGGATCAGAAAGCAAATACCTCGTGAAGCAAACAATACAGAGAATGGGAGGAAATTCGTAGGAAGAAGAAGAGTAACTGTTAACAGAACTGGACATCTCATTACTACTATTTTTTTCCCTGTTAATTGATTTTTAAGGAATGGCTGTCCAAATTCTTCTAAAAACCAGTCAAAACTGCAGAAAATTGCTGAAGGTGTTACTAGACATAGTGGTATAAAAAGGCTGGTGAGATCTAGGACACATGACCTGACTCTGAACCCTTTCTCCAAGCACTATGCTTAAAAACCAGGCTTATCACCCAGTATTGGGCATGTCTTAAAGAAGTACATTTCTCATTAGACTGAAGCTTCTCGCATTCCAAACAGATTAAAGCATCAAAAGATTCTCCAGCAATCAGATGTCATTTCATTGCCACCACAGGAAAATTCCTTTACGTTTTAAGGCTCAGTATGCTTAGACTGACACATTACAGCTCTGAAGTCCACCACTTGGGAATCCATACAGTTCCCTTGATTTTCTGAGCACAAAATGAAAACACCGAAGATGAAAACACAGCTAGGAGAGCATTTCTGTTCTCTTCTGCCTTTGAACACAGAGGTTTCCTTCTGCCTCAGGGTGGCAATACAACTGTGATAGCTGCTCGCTTCCAGGGCTGCATGTACCAAAACTGAATCAGTCTGGGTTATTTCTCCTGCTGTTAAGCCATCAGCAAAACAACTCTGCAGTGTTATTGAACATTGGAAAGGAAAAGTTATGGGAAGATAAATTTTCAAGTACGTTTCCAGTTTGGATTTTCAGAAAAGGATTTAAGAAAATGTTCTCTCTACCCCTCTGCAGTATTCCCAAATGTGTCTCATGTACCTGAATATTACAATTAGCCTAAATGATTAGCAATTGTTGACATCTTTTCTTAAAAGTATAATTTAATGTACATGCTCCAACATATGAAGATGATATTAAGGAAGGAGTGAGTAACTAACAAAATAAACTCATGCTAAACTGAAAATTAAGGAGTATGTAATGAAAATTCCCCTGTATTTTTCAGGTAATTTGCCCTGTTATTCATTTATCATGCTTAATATTCACGTGAGAGTGTATCAGAGATAAAGTACAACCTGTATTCATACAAATGTATTCTCATAGGATCATTTCAATTGGAAAAGACCCTTAAGACCCAGCGCTGCCAAGTCCACCACTAAACCATGTCCCCAAGTGCCACATCTACACATCTTTTAAATACCTCCAGGGATGGTGACTTCACCACTTCCCTGGGCAGCCTGCTCCAGGGCTTGACATCCCTTTCGAGGAAGAAACTTCTAGGTACAATTCAGCTGCAAACCCCAGATTAATTGAATTTGTTCAAGATTTTGGTAAGCACCTAGAGTTGTGAGAAGAGTGCAATTCTGACTGCGTTGACATGTTCACCCCCAGTAACTCAGCCAGTTATTAGCATACAAACATACAATAAGCAAGAAGAAGAATCCACTGCTACCGCAGGGTTTTAATTTACACAGGTATGTTTTCCACATCATTGACCATAACATTACTCCTTGAGCCATCAAACTGGTACATCTGCTGATCCCCAACTGAGTTAACCTCTGCCATGCACAAATGTTTGGAAAATCCAACTATGAAGCAGCAAATATTTTCCCAAAAAAAGAGCAGTGAATAACCCACACAAACACAATTACATATTGAGGGACAATTAGAACCACACTCTAGGTCAGGCTTGCACACAAAAACCATAACAATCCTATTTACTTTGCTAAATACTTTTTTGTGTGTGAACTGTAACTCAGGCAAGACTTCATATTTAAGCTCTAAACAGTACCTGTATCCTCCAGATTGGGGTAGAGGGACATATTTCAAGCCAATTTAAGCATGAAGGCTCTAGAGGCCTCACTGTTGATGAAGCAAAGCATTTCTGAAGGTTAAATATGGTACTCCACTACTATAATGAAAAGTGATTGGTATGAGCTCTACAGATACACAGGACAAAAGATGGCATTTTCAGACCGGGAGGATTCAGTCTGCTGGAGAGATAGAATATAAAAATGAAATAGAGAACACAGCACTTGAAAGCTAAGAGGAACTGAAAAGACAGATGAATAGCTGCTTAGAAAGCTATAACAAACCATGGAATGCAAATTACACAAAGACAAAAGCTTCAAGAACTTCAAACTAAAGCAAGCCTTGAAGAGAAACTTAATTTATTTAACCCACAGTAAACACAGTTGGCACTATGGTTCAAATACTGCTTCTCTAATACAGACATATTAGCCCCCCTGGAACATTATTTCAACAGACCTCCAGCTCGTACACATGCACTGTGCTGTGATATTGTGAAGCAAATCCAAAGAAACAAGAGAAAAGATAAAACCTGAAAGCACCAATGGCAAGGTTAATTCAGTTGTCCTATACATGCTTCTTGGCAAAAACCTCTAGAACAAACTGAGGAGAGGCTTATGGAAGGGGCTTTCCTTGATAGAAAAATTCATGGGTTTGAACATTATTAAGCCCTACATTTCTATAACGGGGAAAATGTCTATATATCTATCTTGTTACCATTAAAAGTTGCAATAAAGCTGAACCAATTCCTTACCATCATTTTTAATACAAAAATGCTGCCAAATTCAGTTTTAAACTTCCTCCAAACTTCCTTTATTCCTTACAAACTGACCAGAAATCCTGCCAATAACTCAGAAATCTCTCTTCAAAAATTGATCAGTCTCAACACAATATTTAATTTTTAATGAAACTGCATTCTTTCCAACACAAAAATCACCCTCTACAACCATTTCCTCACACATACTATGTTTAATTTACCTACAGTAATGCTCGAGATCTCTGTTCTAGTTCATTCTACTTCAGCTTCTTTCCTACAAAAAGCCGCTTAAAATCCTGAGGCAGGAGGATGGCAATCTGTCAGTTAAAGTCTCAGTGAAACGCAGAATAAATTGGCTTGTTAAATCAATCCATTAAGCCTTCTGAAAAGACATCCCAGTATCAGCCAAGCTCTATGTGTGGGACAATCAGATACATCCACACGTGCCTTTTAAGGGCTCTGTACTTCACAGACTGCTTAGGCTAATACCATGTGCTTTGGGAATTGTCATGGCAACAGTGTATTTCCTTACAAATGGATCAGTATAGTAAACAGGCATATAAAACCCCCTTGTAGCCTGACAATAATGTTGCTTAAGCTTGCGTGCCCTCCCTCAGTGACACACAGAAGCAAGGGTGGTGGTGGCATGTGAAAAATCCACACACAAGGCAAAATCCTGTTAACAGGCATCTCGCACAGCACTGGGCGAGTGGACGGAGCAGCGGCTTGGCAGCAGGGCTGCCTCCATACTGAGTCCACAGACTTCATGTGTGGAGGAATCATCACTGTGTAGTACAAGAGTACTCAGTGAGCGCTTGCTGTTAATCACAAGATGGCTTGGGTTGGAAGGGGCCACACATGGGTGTATGTGACCCATGTAAATGCTCACACACTTTCAGTAAACAGATTAAAAAACATAATTTGGACAAATATTCCCAAACTTCCTTTCTATCTCCATCTCAATATCCATTTAATATTGTAACAGTCTTAGGAGTAACACTGTATAATATCTTTTACATTGCCAAACCAGGTAAGTAAAAGGCTGGCTGCAACCTGTCAGGTTTTCTAAAGCTTGTGTCATTTTGCCTCTTTGCCATCAGACAAATGATATATAATAACTGTTTCATTGTACTCATCTGTCACTGAAAAAAAATCAGCTTAATCCTGTATTTCCATGTTCAACTCTACTTTGGAAACAACGAAAAAGAGAGTGCTCTTGGTTTCAGTACTTCATCCCTCCTTGATTGCATACAGAGACTTCTGCTTCAAAGACAACAATCATCTCAAAGATTAATTTCTCTACTAATTTTGACTTGAGATTTAGACCTGGAATAAGCAAAGAACCATAAAATGGCCAAGTCTCAGTTAAATTCATTCCCATTGAACCTGTGGCAATGATTTTGCCCGTCAGTAGCAGAAACAGCAACTGCAGCTGAACACTGGAAAACTCTGAAAACCAAGGCACTTTTCTAGTAGAAGAATCGTATATTCCAGCACATGTAAGCAGCGATGGCTTTAAAGCCCTAGCCACAATTCCAAATCCCTGACAATGAACAACTATCCAGCAAGCACCTCCATTCAAACTTCTTAAAAATCAAGCAACTCTTGTAGTTTTACCCAGTCAGAGAGGAAAATAAATAGACGGACCATGATCCTACCTGCGGGTCAGACAGTCGGGAAAGGTCAGGGTACAAGTAGAATTTTATCCCCTCAGAAGCGCCCGGTAACGTCACTCCACGAATCAGGAGGATCATCAACATGATATAAGGGAAGGTGGCTGTAACATACACAACCTAGCAAGAAAAAGCAAACATTAGAAAAACATCTTCTTCCAACTGAAAAAAAACCCACCCAGTTTCCACGTCCATTTTGCTGTTGGTTAAAAACCAAATCCTTTCTAGAAGAAAAGTGCTTTGGATGCCTCTGTTCGTGCAGGTGAATTTTATCCTTCAATCTCTTCCCTTCTAAACTATGTCTTGTAGGAAAGGTCAACACATTTTTATAGAGAGATTGGGAAGTTCTCCGAGTGTATTATTTGCTCTGTCTTGGTAGCAGGTGACCAGACACTAGACTCTAGCATACCTGAACCCCCTTACCACTCCTATTTCAAATACAGATACAGGGGAATTACCTCATAATAGCAAGTAATTAATTGCATTCTATATATTTTATAGCAACATATGCAAGGAGTTCTCAGTCACCTAGTAATTACTAAACTGTCATCTCACAAGACTGCTTTGCATGCCTGTGTTTGAGGAATAAACATTCTAGTGAGCCTAAAGGTTAATGCTCTGTACATCTATCCCCTTGCGATGTGCTGTAGCACCCTTATCATGCAAAGCACGATAAGCACTTCAGGCACACTTTCTGAAGTGCTCAAGCCCAGCAATTTCTGTTTCCTTGTATATGGCCACACTTATTTTTTTCCAGAATGTGCATGGGGAGCAACTGAGCTTTTCTGGAAACCTGCAAGAAATCCATCTTTCAAAGAAAAAGTTGAGTAGAATTGATCCCATTTTATGATCACAAACTGAGAACAGTATACAGCGGTTAAAACTTGGAGATTGATTAAATTATAAGTTCCATGTTACTATAAGTATTTCCTTTAAATAATAACATAAATTCCCTATAGCCATTTCCACCTGTGAAGCGGGTATAAAATATCCTCGTGAGCAGATAGTCTTATACATCTGCCTTGCACAAGTCAAAATCACTTAACAAGCTGCAAGAATGGGGAAAATCCTTCAGTAAAAAATACAACCTGTAGAGCCCTCCAAAAATACACATTTAAAATTCAAAAGTTCATTATCTCTCTCATGCCTATGCAAATGAAAGAGACACATCAGAAAACGCACCCAGGAAAGGATTTTCAAAGACATTTTCATTCCTAATGAAATCTGATTTCATGAACTGAAATCTCATTTGCAGGTGGTGCTGAGTATTTAACCCCAAACATGAAATCACCTCATGTGTGCTCAGCTGGTACACTCAGAAGTGCAGGAACTTAAAATCACATGGCAGATCTTCAAATATGTCCAGCTGCCCAAGACATACTTAGACACTGCCCTCTCACTGACCTGCATTTCTAATATAAGTAGGCACCTATATATCTTTCGGGTGTCTTAGCCCTTTTGAAAACACAAATCATGATTTCCCTAGGAAAAGGAGACAACCATCATATTACCTTAGGTCTCAGAAGCCTGAACTGATGAATTCATAGGTCAATAAGCTTTATCCCAGTGCTTACATTTACTGTAACTGAGTCTTAGTGGAAATGTAAACCAATATGACTGGCTGAGTTTAAGTACACCTTGTCTCAAAGAGACTGCGGTCCACATTTCGGTTTCAAATGAAAATAGATCATCAGTTAATGACAAGTAAAAACAAAACATACAGAATGGATATGGTCCTGCTCTAAGCCTTATATTGGGTGGAAAAGATGGAGGAGCCAGCCTCTGGCCTTCATGCTTCTGTATTAAATTCTTTGCCAGCTATTTTTACTACTCCTTTTAAATCAATAATTGCTTTTAATAGAGGATAGTCAGCAGACACATACATTTGATGACATAGAAGGCATTGCACCTGAAAAGCTGTTATCACATTAAAGAACATTCATTGCACCATGCTTTATTAACTGTACTGGCTTGCAGCCTGCTATCTCGCACAACCTGCTGCTGCCTTGAAATATTTTGCATCAGTAAACAGACTGCAATTTTGTACAGGCAGCTTTCTTCCCAGGTTCCTTTGGATGTTCCTTCCTTTGGATGTTCCCAGGTTCCTTCTTCCTCAGCTTCATCCAGGAAGAGCTGAAATCGCTCCTTTATGCCAAAGAAAGATCAGATAGAGGTACCCCTGGAGAGGAGTCTGTAATCCTGCAGCAGCTATCTAGGCTTGTAGAGTTATACTTCAGGATTTTCTGTTTGCTTTTCACATGTCTTCCATGGCTCATCCATTGCCTGTTATTAACACTATTGCAGGTACTAGAACCACAACCTCTAGCAGACTTTTCTGATCATGAGGGCAGTAGTGCTTTGGAGGAATGAGGGCTCGCCTTCCTTTGTGGTTACCATGCAGAAAGAGGATATATAGAGAGTGCAACTGGCTCTGTATTTCTGGCAGTTTAAACTAATGCAGTGATTCAGAACAACAACAAAAGGGATACGAAGGAAGCATGTGTGGGGAAGACACATCCTTCCTGAGCCAACTGGCATTTCTGACAATTTATTGGTGTTGGTGCTCATGCAGGTCAGGAGGCTGCTAGAACTGCAGGCTTCTCCCGTACTGCAAGAGGTGTGCACAGTGTGTTCAGAGAGGGGAGAGTGGCCACCCCTTGTAGGTTGAGCCTACAAGGCTCACTTGTAGGCTTACTATGCTGGGCCACTCAATTCCATTTCTTTCAGTGCATCAGTTGCTCGGTTTATTATGCTTCTCAAGAGCTCAGGAGGTGAGGGAGGATGGGGCATTGTAGAAATCAAATGCCATTATTAGTATCATCATCACATCTGTAGGCATTAAAAGTTTCCTGAATTGTTTTCTTTCAACACATCAAACCTCTCTGAATATAAATGTGAACACAACTGTTTCTAATTACACTGCATCCTGTTTTAATTGACTTTAATTGCTTGGTATGTTAATTTGCATTCCAATGCTCAAAATGCTTTTTTTAAACCCTTGTCAGGGCGATGCCAGTGTTTAAGCAGTTGGAAACAAAATACAAATTTCTGGCACACTAGATTTTGCATCAAGTTCTGCTATTACAATATCATTGAAAGACAAGCTTACAGAGATATTTAGACATATAAGTATGTGAAGAGGCATCTACTGGGACATCTTACAGCTCTTAAGCATACTTAACGTGCTTAGCTGAAAGTACATGAAGACCAAAGACTCTGAGAACAGATACGTCATTGACTGCCATAAGCTTGAAGTACTGCAGTATTCAAAGTAAGTTAAGACCAAGTACTGGAACTTTAAATAGCAAAATCTTAGGAGACTTACCAAGGTGAGTTATAAAGATATTTAGGAATCTGTGCAAGAGTAAGGCACCATAAAGGTGTTGAGAACTGAACTAGCTGCCAGTTTGCGCCTTTTCATATTTCAGTATCTTTAAAGCACAAATACGGGGCATAGTTCAAAGTTGGCTACTGGGACTGTTGAAATTCTTGTCCTAAACGAAAGGGCTGTTTTCTGAACATTCTGGCCAGATCATGCTGCACAGGATCAAGTGAAGGTGACCTGGCTTGTGAGAAAATGTAGGAGAAATACAAGATAAAGCTGCTGAGAATAAGGAAGAAGCCCTGCGTGCAACGAACTGAGCCACAAACCCACAGATTGCTCCAACTACAGCTGCTACAGACCCCACCAGCCTGATGGTCAGACACTGCCTCACACCAGCTTTGTAGTGGGGTGAGCCAGGAAGCAGTGAACTTTAATCCTTTGCTTGGCTCTTGCTGAGAACAAAACAGAACTTGAATTCAATGACCAAAACTTCACCTTCTGAGCCTAGGAAGCTAAGGCAATCCTTTCCTGCAAGCTGGGATGTTCAAGCTTGTTTGCACTATGATCAATCAATTGCACTTTATGAATTGAAGTGTTTAATTTCACTTGAGCCTTCAGAAAATGACTGGCTTGCTAATCCCCTCCCCATAAAGTCTTCTATTGCCCCAGCTGAGTTTTAGAAGAGCTATATGCAAAATAAAGCCTGAACCCCTGCTCTGCCTATCATTACCTTGCATTTAGTGTTCTTAGCCTATTGGCTAGGCATTTAGCCTATTTACGCAGTTGACACTGTGACCACAGAGAATTAGACTGACACCACTAACATCTTTCTCTCAGGGGAGACTGCTGAGCGCTCTTCAGATGCCTGTGACATACAAGGTTTGTCTACACAGGACAAAGAAAAGCATATTTTGCCCACGCTGCAGTGTGGAGAATCACCTTGGGAACTAAAATTTCACTACATGAGTGATGTGACAGGGAAAAGAGTCATTTATATCCTGCTTTACAGTGTTGCTGCAGAAGGGCATGTTAGTACAACTATGGAAATCCAGTTATCTTACCACTCTGGCAGCTCTGGTGGTGTTACAGAGACATCCAGGTATTGGCAATTTGGGCATCATTTCCATCAAGATTTAAAGAAAATATAAGGAAAAGTTCTCCATGCCACAACTAACGCCGGCATCCTGACTCCACTGATCATTTCCCAGCTTCACAAATTCTAACTCCCTAGATGTTAACAGCAAATGATAACACAATAAGAGATTTTCTTTTTCAACTACCATGTAGATTGTGAAATTTTCGATACAGCATTGGTTGAAAAAGTCCTTTGCTGATTTGACACTGCAGAATCTACAGATATACAAATGACAATGGAAAAGAGACATTTTGAACATTGATTGGATTTATGAGAAAAAACTGTATGGAACAGTGTAAAGCAATGACAGATGAATCAGAAAAGTATGTCGGGGGGGGGGAATTCTAGCTCTGTCTACATTTTAAAGTTAGATTTCATATGCAGAAAAAGAAACCAAACCAAAACCCCATCAGAATCCCAGATGAGTTAATTTGTATGATGTATGATTGGGATGGCAGGAGAGAGATAGAATCATAGAACCAACTAGGCTGGAAAAGACCTTTAAGACCATCGAGCCCAACTGTTACTCCAGGAATGTCAAGCCCACCACTAAATCATGTCCCTAAGGGCAAACTGATCTCCCCTCATGGCTGCCCCTCATAGCCCATGGCTGCCCCTGCTATCATCTCACAATTTCCCCTCACCCCTCATGGCTGTCCCACTTTGTCCCCTCACAATCTCCTCTTACCCCTCATGGCTGCCCCTCTCCCCCTCCCACCAACTGATGCCCCTGACATGACCCAGCACTGTCCAGAACCACCAAAAAGGCTGATTTTTCTCTTCTCTCTGTGTGTTTTATACATTTTTTCCAGCACCATCTTCAGTTTACCTCATCTGTTCATCCACAGAAGAAAATTTGCTCCAGAATCATCTTGTGAACCACCCTTACACAGGCTGCTCACAAACTGCAGCAGTTCTTCTAAGCTACTAATGAATCATGTGTGAGTGCAGAGAGATTCACCTGAAGTAGAGAGAAGTTCAAAAACCAACAGGCAAGAAAATTCAGTGAGATTTGAGAGGTAAGAAATAAGAATCAAAGAGGAAAACTTCACTGGGCATGGAAGATGCGCTAGAAAACAGGGGGTGGGAGAGGATACTTAATGAAGGTATGCAAGAACCTTGTTAAATGCACAGTGATCACAGGAAGCAGGAGATTCTACATAACACAATAACAGAAAGGAATAAACTCTTCTAATACCACATCCCACTGCAGTCATTGGCTGGGACGCAGGAAAATCTCTATCAAGCAGAGCTGTTCAAGTCCTTATTTTTATCCTCTTGGTGGTGAATGCAATGAATACATAAGTAAATGATAGTCTGAGTCAAGCTGAAACAGTTTTCTCTATAGTGAAATGAAAACTCAACTCCAATATTCATGTTGAGTCAATATGAACAAATTACATTCTATTCTGGTTTGGTTTGGCATTCTTTTTACTATATGGGTGGAAGGGAGATCTCTTTCAAATGAAAAATGCTTTAACCAGCCAAAGTCATTATTTAAAAGCTTCATTTCAATATTAAAAAATGGGTGAAAAATGTGGTTTGCCTTTTTGTTTTTAGCAAGACTTATTCTTTACATTGGGTGCGATTTTATCAACTCTGCAGCACTTCCCAAACTCCGTTTCAATAACATATTCTGTGTTTGTAAAACTGCCTACTTGTTGTCAAAAGTTCCAAAAGGAGGGTAAGAGAAATGTGGTGGAAGTTTTGGCTCGGTGCTGAGGACCCTAGTACTCTAATAGCCTCCATCAGGCCAATCCAGAATACAGCTAAAAGTAGAAAGCAATGAAGTTCCACAGCAGACAACATGAATGCACTGCAGCAGCTCACATCCCTGGCTGAAGTGAGCCAACAATTCACTTGGATGATGAGCTATTTCTCCACATAAATATTCCTTAAGCAGCATCAAGTTTTCTAAAGATGGGTTATTTGAAATGATTTCCCAGCTAACTACCACAGCTGGGTTTGTTTCCAGACTGCCCAGGCCCATTAAGTCCTCGAGTAGTCATTTCTGCTATAATCACTCTTCAAGTTTGTTGGTTGTTTTGATGGCACGTCCAAGCCTCATATTTAATCAATAAAATGTACTGCCTAGATCAAATGCTTAGCTAGATTTCCATGTATTTGGGTAAAAATGCCCTAATTTAACAGATACTGCTGCTCCAAAATACTCATTTATTAGACTACCAAGAGAAACGAAACAGAAAATGTTCATAAATACGGCCCAAGAGATTTCAAGACCTGTATCTTGGAACATAGTGGTATCTACACTGCAGAACTGGTACACTTCACGCTACACCCGCAGCAACACTCCAGTCCCCTGGTTATCCCTACTTCTCAACTCTGTGTTTGAATACAATGAGAGGCTGCAAAATTTCCCCCATCTCCTTCACAAAGGCACCTTGCTATATGAATAGAAGTGAGTTGCAGTGATGCTGCAGAGACTGCCCTATCCATCTGACTGGAAAACAAAGACCAACAAGTTTATTCTTGGAACAGAAGTTTCCCTCTGGACAGACATAATCAGTAAAGTCCAATCATAGGGATCAGAACACGTATACGTGCCTATATAACATGTAGAAACAGTTCATTTTATTACATTTTGGAAGTCCATTCTGTGAGCTGCATTTAAGCACTAAACAATCATAAATGCAGATAACCAGATTCTTTCTTGAACTGACCATATTCATGCACAGCTTAATAGTGACCTAATCACTTCCAAAGAATGAGCCAACAGCTTCTAAAAAAGTGGGACTGACCCTAACAGATGGCTTGGATCCTGAAAGTATGTCTTTAAAGCACAGTTCCACGTATCTTGAGAATTCATTCTAGTCTGAACAGACCTTGGTCAAAGTCATTGTAAAATCTGGTTCAGAGTATCATGAGAAGAGACTCAGTCTAGATTAAGGCTCATAGGAAAGGATTTGCATGGTTCCCCTAAGTTTACACAGGTCTACAGTAGGTTTTGGAGACTCTGCTCTGCAGCATACAGGAAGATTCATTGGTGAATCTACACAGTGCTGACCTTGCTGGCCTGCACAGGGACACAGCCTGAGCTAGGGAACTGGGAGACAGTCATGCTGTTTCACCAATGCCACTACATCTTTTTACTGTGATTAAGAGCCAAAGGAGGAGAGCAGGAAGACTTACTTCCTAGATAAATACCTATAGTAAATACAACTCAGAGAAATCTCAGAACTCAGTGCACTTGCATCCTCTCGGTGCTGCTGTTCCTCAATCTCCAAAATAACAGTATCCAAACTCAGCATTCACCCTACACTTACCAACTGCCTGATTGTCCTCAGAAGAGTGATGTTGATAAAAATAGTAAAGGATGTAACAGTTCTGAACACTAACACGCCTAGAGTGTGCTATCCATTTGTCACATTGCTAATGTATAGTTAATACGCTGCCAATGCAAAAATCCTAACAGTTGTAAAAAAATGAGCACTACCATTTGGCAAGCAGAAACAGTTCTACCAGTGTAAACACAAAAGAAGGAGTCCAATGACAAAAGCAGTGTATTATTGCCACTAGTAACTATGGCGTGTGGTAGTGGTGGGTGTTTGGGGTGATTTTTTCTTACCCTGAAGAAGCTATTGATTTAAATTCGTTATTTTTTCTTCACCATAAAGGGGCCAGTCTCAAACCAGAATGACAAATGAAATACTGGTATCCTATAACTATGAATATCTAAAAGAATAAGGTTAATGTATTGTTTTGGTTCACATTCAATGCACACAGAAGAAGACCTGTCCTGTGATTGTGGTCAGGGAGAGGAGGGATGATAGTGAGGAAGCAAACTTCAGCATCTTGGCTAAGCTCATTACTGCAAGCAAAGTGTTTAAGTAGAGCTCCCATCAAATAGGGAATTTGCAGAGCCACAAATATCTCTAAATCAAAGGCTGCTATTTAATCAAGCAAAAGTCAACTTTAGAAATCAATCAGGAAGAATTTTAAATATAAATTAGGACTAATTAATCAACTGAGGGTTTGGTTGGGGTTTTTGGGTGGGTTTTTTTTTTTCATTTGAAAAGGTCTTTAAAAAGTTCAAGCTTTTCTAAATCAAAGCTGTTATTTTTCAGAACCTTCGAGGGTTTTCACACTCCTGCATGCCATCTAGTTTGCCTTTATACACAACAAGCCAGATAATGAGATTAGTTACATATATGCAGAGAAACCTGAATCTTACTTAAAAAACTTTTAATATGGGGTGACTGGACAGTCCCATTCCTATGCAAATAACTTAGAGCAGTTCAGAATGATCCCATACTGAATTTCCAGTTTTGCTACTGAGTTTAGTCAGGCACAAATGGGGGACTGATAAGGCACTAAATGAATTTGATTTCTTAGCTGCTCTAGACACGCCTTTCAGCCCTCCCTGAAGGCACCAGTCATTAGGGTCTCACGTGTTCTAAAAATGCTTAACCCATAAAGCACAGAAAGATGCTAGGGTCAGAACAGGACAGAAAATTATTTTTCCTGTCACACAAAAATTTGTGAGACCTCAATTCTGCACAAGAATGGACACAAAATTTTTGGCCAACTCATTCCTCTGATCTAGTGAACAGTAAATGTCTGTTTGTCCTCCGACTGATTTATGAGAGCATCTATCTGGGTTTTCCAGAGAAGCGTTGTCCTTATGTAATCACCAGGTGCTCTGAATCCCAGACTGGTTTGGGTTGGAAGGGACCTTAAAGCTCATCCAGTTCCAACCCCCTGCCATGGGCAGGAACACC
>JANHGB010054722.1:0-24252 GCA_026283785.1 Coracopsis vasa
CGCTCCCCGGTCAAAAAGTAACGGTGGCCGGCGCGTGCGCCCATGGCCCGCAGCACATAGGGGGCGATGGTGCCGGGCACCAGCGGGATGCACCCGCTCCTCCAGGGCTCCTGTAGAGGCCCCTGTCACAGGCCCGGGTGGCCAGTCCCGAGCACGGACACCCATACTCCTCCAGGCGCTGGAGAGCAGTACCTGTAGCATGGCCATGCTGAGCGTGCAGAGCCACTTCTGCTTGTGCTCCCTCTGCCACTGAGCAGAAAAGCTTTTTGCCACATCCATCACACGTTTGGCTTTGCAGCGTTGCCAGCTGTGCATAGTTCATGTCACTGGAGTGAGAAAGAAACACATGTATTTGGCTCCTGGAATGCACTTTGGGTTCCCTGTGGCATACAGAAAAGACCAGAGCATTCTGGTACTCTGCAGTTAGCAGCAGCAGAACTCAACTGATGTACCTGCAGCAAAACTTCTCCAAAGGGTACCTACACTGATTGAAACACAGCAAATAACTTGACAGGGAAATACATTTAGGGAGCAAAAGCTTCTCCAACAGCATTCTCCCCTCCCTCTTTTCAGCAAGCCAGCATAGTCCCTCCTCCGTGATAACAAATATCATGGAAGGCACTAAGGGAAATTCATTCTTGCCCAATGTTTAAGGAGATAAAGTTGATTTGTTGATCTCTTTTTATTATTCCTTTAAAACTGTTTAAGATGTTTAGCAATCTGGCTTTGAAATAATGCAGAGCACAGGGGTTTTGTACAGAGTGTTAGCAACAGTTGAAGAACTGGGTCTCAATGAACTGTATCTGCTTCAACAGGTTAAATGTAAAGTGACAACTGCTCCGTATTTTCAATACTGAAAATTGAGCTGATAGTTTAATGTCACATGTGAAGATGGTGCATACAAATAGAATCAGTATCTGAATCCTGTACCAAAAGGTTTTACTATGAGGGGTCAAGAATACTCTGTACCATGAAACCTTTATGTCCATCTTACCCTGCCTTTTCAGCTCTGCAGGCCTTTTGGGACAGGCTGTTCTCACCAAATTCATTCCCAACCTTATTTCTCCTCAGCCAAACACCAGTGAAGAGAACTGAGTTATGCTGGAGGCGTATTTATCACAGGAAATCTCTTGCCACCAGCACCTCAGCAATTATTAATAATAACTCACACATACTAGCTCAATATGCAGAATTGAGCATTGATGGATATTCATCCCAACCTGTATTATGCCTCTCATGTGGTGTCTCTAATGTTTTATGCTCACTTTTCCCTTCTTTGCTACCTTTTTGTGCCACCAATAGAGACAGGGATCCACGAGCTCAGACTCTGAAGCTTCAGCTTTTGAACGTGCCATTGATGAAAAGCATTCTTGGTTGTGCATTAATAGAAACTCTCTGCTGCCTCCTTTCCAAATGCTGGGAATAACATGACAACACTCAAACCTCAGTGATTACTTGAAAATTACAGGTTTGGATGGTAACTCCACTCCTCTGAAGGATGTTATATACTGTAGTGATCTAAGGAGAGGTGGCTTTTGTGAGCAGATCAGAGCTCTTGAATTTTCCCACTTACTCTGCACCTGCCTCTTTAAAAGACTGGAGTTTACAGGGTAAATGACACGCACAGATGTAACAGCATCCTCTGACCAACACCAAGGATTCAACTTTGGGAAGGCACCAGTGTGCAAGTCATGAGCTTCTGCAGCTTTAATAAACAAAGGATTTACTGAGGCTGAGGAACATTGAGCGGTACCTGCTGGATAGACAGCACACTGGTAGAGAGCTCAAGTCAGGGTTGGGTGCAGCCTGTCAGGGACAGGAATAACCCTCATCACTGTGACACAGGGTCTGAAAGAAATTAAGGGGTCACAGTCCCCTTTGCCTCCCTACTATATCTGCCCTTAAATACATATAGGCATATGAAGATTATTCCTTTACCTTCGTATCATACAGCATCTTTTTGTCTTAAAGAGCATATGTGCACCACCCAGTGACTTCAGTAAAGACTCCTGGAGTAGGATGGTTGAGGGCCAGGAGGACCCAGTATCTCCCTGGCTGCAGCCCTACGCTCATCATCCCACCCGTAACCCATGAGTCCGTCTAGGGGAGTAAATGTGCCCCACAGCACAGCCTACAAAGGTGGGTAGGGGTGCTCCTGCATTCCCTTGTGTGGTCACAGCTGTGCTTGCATTCACATAAGGGCTGCATCTCTCCCTGTAACAGCCTGATTCAGTACAACACATCCTGGTCAAAGGAGAAACCTAAATTGGAGAAGTCCAAAGGTATTTCTTTCAGTGCTTTTCCCTGAAATTCTGTCCAAAAATCAACATGTTTCTGTGAACTCCTTCCATTTTTGACAAATTCACACTTTCAGGTGATCATTTTGCAATCAGTGCTGCTCAGATCATCCAAGATTCAAACCCAGCTTTGTGTCACCAACATGCTGTCATTCATTTTGCATTTCAGTTGACCTCAAGAGAAGTCCCCTTATCATTTATACAGGCAGAAGAGTTAACAAATATGTAGGACTGCCACTACATCATGTGGAATGTCTTACCTTTATGCTTGCTTTTATTTTTCACCACCTTTGAATCCATCATCTCTGGTCATTGCTGGTGCATTGTAAAGGACTGCTGGTACTTCCCACATTCACTGTCCAATACTTTGGAGATGTACAGCTGTGATGGAAGCAATCTTAACTGGAAACAGAACAAAGGGAAGGGCATATTAGGTCTAATTCGGAAAGCATATATGTATATTTAAAGCATGGGAGGAAAAGGAGAGAGAGAAAGAAGAAAGGAAGAAAAAAGGAAAGAAAGAAAGAAAAGGAAAGGAAGGAAAAGAAGGAAAAAGAAAGAAAAAGAAAGAAAGAAAGAGAGAGAGAGAGAGAAAGAGAGAAAGAGAAAGAAAGAAAGAAAGAAAGAAAGAAAGAAAGAAAGAAAAAGAAAGAAAGAAAGAAAGAAAGAAAGAAAGAAAGAAAGAAAGAAAGAAAGAAAAAGAAAAGAAAGAATAAAATAAGAGGTGTCCATTATGCTTCTTTCTTGCCTAAGTATTTTCAAAGCTGTAATAGTAGACACTTTTCTGAGTAAAGACTGTTACTCTGCTGCACAAGTGCTAAAAAGTAAGGTTCTGAAGTTAATTTTGTCAAACAGCTAAAGTAATTTCTCAAATAAAGACTTCTAGTGGCAAAATGCATTTTACAATTTATTGCTGAACTGCTGCAAGAAGCTCTTCACTGAGCAGCATGGCACAGGGCCAGAATGAGCTATTTCAAAAATCACTGTTGGACATATACCAATTTGATACACAGGATTTAGCAATACAGTTGGGAATGACTCTGTATGCCTGTGTGTATGTGTTCATGTTCTGTTAAATTTTAGCAGTCTCTAACTGTATATGCATCTTCAGTATGAGGACATTTACTGTTAGACTGCTAAATTTGTTTTAAAGAAGAAAAAAATTATCAGGCTGGATAATAGCACTTTTTATTTGTTTAATTTACTTATTATGTGCTGCAAATTAATTTTCTATGGGCAGTTCAAAGGATAAAATGTCTCAGACAAAATCTTTTGAAAACATTTCAATGAAGGATGAAAATTTTATGAGTGTCCTAGAGAGATGACTGCTTGTTAGCCTTATACGTCTTTTCCATCTCCAGATTCTTTTGTTCAATGAATAATATGAGGGCTTATAGTAATGGATCAATACAACATGATGCAATATGCATATAAAGCATTAACATATTAAATTGGAGTCCTCCAACCACCCGACCCAGGTTCATACCAATTCAGGTATCAAAGCGATTTTCTTTTCTTCTTTACATAACTATAACAAATGATGAAATAAACAGCAAGTTTTCAACTGATACGGCTTAAGAAATAATTTTTTAGTCTAGGAGCATTTATGACTAACTCCAAAGCTAAGTGGTTGAAGATAAGAATAAGGTTAAACCTGGATCAGTCAATGAGGCGTCCAGTGAAACCAGACAAACCAGATTGCTAAATAGAGTACCCTTAGTTGGATGCAAATCTCTCAGTGACATAAGAAGCACCACCTAGGAAAAACTTCCTAGATCACAAACGGAATTATAAGGTACTGCTAACAAATATTCCTTCATTTAGAGACACCTCACATGGTTTCAGCTAGCATTTCAGACATGCAACAGGCTCACTTACCAAAATCATAATTATTGATATGCACACCTGATGCCTAGTCTACAGATAGTTTTTATAGAAGTATACCTACGTACGCTGTGTTTGTGACAAACACATACACTGCTACAACCCTAATATGGATGTAGTTCTACTCATTTACATGACATGTACTTACATAGCTTGTTTTCACATATACACATGAAGAAACTAATGAAAGCATATATACATTAATATAACCAGAGACACACTGTTGAGGTTGTATCATCTTCAATTAAAACTAAATGACATCACTTTTGGGTATTTAAATTATTACTCACATGAGTAATCTCTAATCATGAGAAGAGTGTCTGTAAAATTAACTTGCCAGTGAAAGAGAGAAGGATTGAGTCTGGAATCAAATACATTAACTTAAAAAGCAGGTTTTCAGCTGTGAAGTTCTATTTCATAAGCACAGTAAGTTTGCTACAGAGTCTTTTCATTGACCTTGGGAGCAATACCTCTTGGGAATACCTCAGGCTTTTTTCTCCCAGCATAGAAACTTCCAACACACTGGAGGAAAAAATGAAGTTTTTCTTCTTGTTTGATTAGTAGTTCTCCAACAGAATTAATTTTTAATGAAAATTAATGATATATGCTTCTGAGGGAGACGTCTGTGATACAGACAAAGTCACCATTACCTATGTATGTAACACATACACAAATTATATATATATATATAAACCTGCATTTCTTCTTCAGAACTACATATTAAATCTTCTGTTCTGAAAGATTTTGATATAAAATAATACATATTTTTGTTGAATTCAGTCCCAATGACATTGTGAATGTCGTGTGTATTTTAAACCCGTTCTAAACATCGTATTTCTTTTTCTCTGTAGACAAAGCATGCAGGAAACCTCAAGAGAAATAAATATTTGTAACTCTGAACCTACAAGCCCGTGGTTGATGATCCCATGACTGCAGTTTCACCACGGTCCTCTGCTACCTGTGTGAAGGCTAGGAACTGTGTCAGAGCATCACTGTAGGTTCCTAGAAGTGCAAGGACGTGCTGTGGGAGCGCTGGCTCCTTTCCCTACACAAGTAACCCTTTTCCACATGGCTAATTCTTCTGGAGCAGATCAGTGAGGTATGAGTTACTCGTGTGGCTACGTGGTACAGGACTGGAAGTACTGTCACAAAAATCTCTTAATTTTTCTTCTTGGTTTTGATGAAGGAATGACAAAAGCTGCCAGCCGGAACTGGGAGTAACACTGCCACACACTTACTTCAGTTCTCAGAAGGTCCTGATGAGGCTTTTCATTTCGATCTCTGACCTTTCCTGCTCTTAATGGGTCATGTAGTACTTTCATACAGTCTACAGTATTTACTAAGAGAGAAGTGTCTAGCATCAGCCTGCCCAGATCTTGCTTAACACAGAAGTACATGACAGTGAATGGCTAATGAATCAAATCTTTTGCCTGTAATTCTCCACCAGGGTACCTGACGTTAAACAAATATTGTCACTTTTATCTGAATAAAGGTTGTGGAATAGTTTCAGACTAATTTAATCATAGTTAGCATGTTTTCAGGAAGGAACTCATTTGATGTCTATATATTTTGCATTTTTAAGTCAATTAGATTACCCATGGCAACTTGGCCGCAATAAAGAACCTTGATCAAAGAGCAGAACTTCTGCCCCTTCCTCCAAACGTTTTCATTGTGATATATCCACAAATAAATGATGAGAAAAGAAAGTAAATGCCCTCTTCTGTATTCTGTGGCTCAAGATATGTCCCTGCCTGGGCTGAGATTTGTAGCACCAGACTGCAGACCATTAGAGTAACCTACAGATTACTGTCCAAACTACCTTTCAAATTATCCTTCAACATTTTTGACTGCAGCCTTTAATCCATATCTGTTGCAGAAAATTACAATTACAATTTACCTCATGAATGGGTAGCTGGTGATTAAGTGTTACGAAAGCAGCTTTTTGACTTGCAGGCCAAGCCAGAATATTATCTGTGACCTTTAATATTCTGCTTCATAAGGGGCAGATCCTACAAAATACTGACCAGAGCCTGCTGGAAGCAAGTCACCTCTCACCTGGGGCCAAAGTAAAATCATCACTTTGCAGGACCAAGTCTAGCCATGACCTGATCCTGTACATCAAAAGCCTAGTGAGTTTTGTCTGCAAGAACTCAAGGATCAGTTTCAATGATACACTCAGAGGCAATGATACACAGCATATCTATGAATGATCACCAGTTCCCTGTGTCATATGCTTTTCTAAATACATCCTCACATTAAACTGGGTTAGAAAAGTTTTCTTTTACAACAAATCTTTTATAGCTTGAAATAAAATATACAAATTATTTCTAGGTAGAGCTGACAGATAGCACAAGATTTCTTTTTAGAACTGATATTTTATGGACCTCTTTAAACATCATTAAGTTTTCAGGAATGCTGAATAAAAAAACATGATGGATTTGTTTCAAGTTGTTGCTAGTATTTAATTCCGATTCAGTTCAAGGGGCCATGTGAGAAGAAGGAATCAAAGAGGGGAAAAAGAAACCCTGTTTGCTGGGTAAAGCATCAGTTAAAAAAAAAAAAAAAATTAAAAAAAAAAAGGAAGCTATAAGAAGGTCCCAACACCTTTTGCCAGTGTCTGAAAAAATCATATTAAATTGCACTATTCCTGGGACATATTGTTTGATGTGACTAGAATATAATTTGTTAAACAGAGAATAGTTTTTATTTCAAACACTTCTTTCCTGAGTATTACCTATGAATTAAGGTTTGGGTTTGTTTAAAATAAATGAATAAAACATGCCTGTCAAGAAACATATTTTAATGACAATTTTTTGTAGTTGCTCTTTTTTTAAAAAAGAAAAAATAGTGAGTTATTTGAAAGGTGCAGGTTACACATAGCTGTAGGGGAACTAAAGCTCGTATCTTCAGTATATGTTAAATTAGCCTTCTTTACAATAATAACTATACATTCTTTTCTATTATTTTTTTAAATAAAAGACAAAAAATACAAATATTTGGTTTACCAAAAGAAAAGAAAAAGCAATTTTTATACCTCTGGGGCAAGTTCCAGCTCTTTTGGTTTCTTGAGGAAATAAATAGAAAGCATTGGCAGAAAGACTCCTAAACAGACTGCCCAAGGGGGAGGTAAGGAAACACCTAAAAACATCGTATTACCAAGTGCTGAGGTAATCAACTACAATCTGGAAACTGTCAAACAATGGTATTCACTACTCAAATATATTGCTGATCAAGTCCTCAACTGCCATTTACAATCACTAACTAAAACATGGAATATAGCTGTGGATATAAACAAGAGACAAATTAGTATTGGGAAGCTGGGTTTAATAATCCCCTAAAAGAGACCATCTGTTTATAAAGACCCCCTTTTCCTTGATCTCTGACATGCATTCTTAATATAGACACAGCTGGATTTCTTTTTTTTTTTACATTTTTAAACACCCTGCTACTATAAAGTCTACTTATAGCATATCTGGTCTGAGTGTTTGTCTCAAGTTTCAGTTATTATGTAAGCACTCAAGGGCAATAAAATTTCACATAGAGTCAGCATGCTTTAGAGTAAGTATTAAACTATCAGACAAACATCAATGCAATCCCTTTATTACTGATGCTCAGTACTACTGGATAATTTTGGGTTTGAGGTGGGGGGGGGGGTGTCGATTTTTTCAGATGTCCATCATATCACTGGAATGGCTGGAATAGATTTAGAGTTCTTTCCAAGTTCTGGATTCATGTTTGGAACTGCAGTTTGGTTTTCTTGCTTTCCTGTTTAAAACACAAGGCAATCATGCTGTCCATAATGGATATGACATTGATAACCTGACAAGCTAGGTGATTTGCAAGTATAAAGGAACAAAACAATTTACAGCCTGTGTTTCCAATCCACTGTGGTGAATTAAAAAGGGAAAAAAACATCACTGACTATACACTTCTCACAGATAGAGGTCACTAATGGACTGGATTTGAATCTGTCTGGTTAAAGTCTGAAAGTTACATGAAAGTAATCTAGTGAAAAATGAACTCATTTTGAGATTAAAGAGGTGGCAGAAATTATTAAGAAATAAAGCTCTCACCTTCCTGGAAACAATATTATCTTAAGTGTGCCTTCTTTCTAGTTCTTTAAATGGAAAGTGAAGTACAGGAAAAGCCTGATAGTGATGCTCGTTTGAACTTTTTGTTTTCTTGACTTAGTAAAACTATGTCCTTCTTTTCTTTGGTGAGGGTAAAGTCAGCCCTAATAACATCCTACATTTTAGATGCTGCTATTTTAAGCAGTTAAAGCCAAGCACATTCTTGATTCTTGAAGGAAACCATAGCCTATGTAATGCAGATTCCAACTGGGAAGGTTGCGCAAAGGAGGTACGTCTACATCCTAAATCAAACTATCCAGCAGGCCAGGATATAAATGTGACTTGTAACAGTGGCTCAAATTAGATCCAGACTCTCAAAGCCAAACACAGATAACATCACTTTACACACAATACAGGGTGTATGTGCATGTGAGGAAAGATTCTTTTAAGAACGCTGGGTGCATTCCAGCACCACTTCTTCTTGCTACAGCCTTGGACTTTGGAAAACACTGACAACTGCTGTAGTCACAGGTAGTTTTACAGACACTATATTTACATAGGGCTCTGACTTGCTTCACCTACAGTACTCCAGGCCTGCACTCCCTTACTTTTAACTGCCTCGCTGCCGACAAGAACAGACATTTAAATAGCAAACCTCCTACAAATGGTAATGATACTTGAAATCTCTCCTCTCACATAATTTTCAGGAAAACAACAACACTAGCAATTTAACATCACTTTTGTCACTTAGAAGTGGTGACTTTTACATAACATCTGTTGTATCTTTTTGATTATGTAAAGATTGTGCCTCAGCGACAACACTGCATACATTGACTCTTCAAATGAAGAAAGGAAAGGCGGACAGAGATATAGGTACACCACCTTTGAAGTGTTTTGAAAAATGCCAGGGTGAATTTTTCTCCTTCCAAGAACTATATATCTAAAACCAATTCATGAATTTCCTCTGAAACTACAAATACATAAAGATGCTCTTGGAGAAAGACCATGTCAATGAATGAAGCAAGGAATTAAGTCATTGGAAGTTTGTGGGTGTTTTTCAAACTCAAGTAGTGATCAATCTCTCTGAACTGCTTTAATTTCCCTGCAAGCACTGTAAAGTTAGGTGCAGCAAATAAATCTCTCTTTAACACATACCCCGCCTTTCAGAGAGAGAGAGAGAGAAAGTGAATGGTTTGCTTTAATCTTTTCCTGCTCCTCAAGCAAGGAACCTCTCCCTTTCTATTTAGATGAACTCTACACTGCAAAAAGCAGCATCTGAAGAAATCTAATCAGTACCTTTCACACACAGTACGGGAATTTACACGGATTTGTGCCTTGGATTTCTTAGCTTATTGTAAGCCTTAAAACAGATTTCCTCTATTAAAATTAATTAAAAGCTCCTGTTGACTGATTCCCATTCCGAAAAGAAGCTGGAGAGTCTTACTCCGCTACTGACTTATCTTTTATGAGGTTTTGTCTTACGCTCTAGAGACGTCTTTTCAGCTGTTTGACTTCTTTTTGCGATATTATTTTTTGGTTACACACACACGCGCGCGCAGTATTTTTTTATTTTGCCAGAGATCACCGCCTAAATCCTCAAGGGCTCCTCTGTATTCCGAAGTCCTGATCCAATTCCCTTAACCTGGCCCCCTGCCCCCAGCCCCGCTCCAGAGGCTGCTGACGGGGATCTGACGGATCCTCCCGCCGGGCGCAGCTCCCTGCTCTCCCCGTGGATCGGTTTAACACTTGCCAGGGCAAAACTAAGCCGACTGCCTCCTCCGACCAAGGCTCACCTTAAAGGTCCCATTTCTCAAAACCACGTCCCAGATACTACTAACGGTGGTGCCAAGCCAGGCGCTTGCCCGGTTCCCTGCAGCAGGGGTAGTTCTAGGCTCCCCCTTCCCCGGTGCAGGGCCCTTGGGGCGGGGGCCGGGTTGGACACCCTCCCGCTCAGCACTGAAATGCGACCCAGGATCCGGGACTCTGCTGCAACTGCAAGCTCCGAGTCCCACTGCTAACCCATAACGCTGGCGTGAAATAACCCGAGGACCCTCCTGACACTTGCCAACGGCCATTCATAAATCCCTGCGCGTGGGTACCCGGCGCCGCACACTCGCAGACACGGAGCTCTAATGAGGCGGAGGCGGTATTTCTGACACATAACCTGATCTCGGCTCCTTTACTTTGCCTTCTTGGAGAAGACAAGACCAAGAGGATCTTCTCTCTCTTGGGGAAGGCAAAGGGCACCACGGCTTTAAATCGCCGCATGGAGCTTCTAATACAATTTTGTTGGGAAGCATAAATAAATAATCCATAATTATATGGCTTCTAATTAAATTAATATATTACTTGTATCCTTATAATAATGACACCTTCAGGTGTCAGAAATTTCACAAATGTATTGATCTGCTTAATCTACCAAAATACTACCGAGAGGTAACCAAGTTTAATATTTTCCATTTGTGTTCTTAGTGAATGCTATGATCTCAGCTGACCTAAATTTCTTTCTTAATGCCATAGTCTTGGGAATTACAAGTTGCTGACACTGTAATTAAATCTTTGCAGAAGAGGGATTGCAATGAAGGCAAAAATTCTAGAAACAACTTGGACTTTTTTTGAGAAACTACCTTCTGACAGCTCTCTTTCAGTTATATATAACATGCTGTCATTCTGTTATGTTCAATATTAGTTCATCTAGGCCAGTATGTGTTAAATCAATGTTAACCTGAAGTGTCAACTCTCTTCCTTTTCAAGTTCTCAGGCTACTTCAATCAGTTACAGCAGTATGGTTCAAGGAGACTCGAGTAATGTTTTAAATTACTGAATTGTTCAGGTTTGTATTTAAATATACCCCTTTCTTTTTTCTGGCTTGGCTGCTTAAAATGCTTTTTATAACTTGTAGATCCATTCCATTATGTATATTGTAAAAAAGAAAGCAAGTGCTTAGATTTCATCAGCTGTCACCTTAACCTGCGTAAGATTAAATTTATATTATTGAAAGAGTGGTGCTGGGTTTCATCATCATTAAAATACAGCCTCATGCTCCTGATGAACAGAAGCAGACTGACATAAACTGTGGACTATGACTCAGGCACCTGATATTACCAAGACAATTCAAACTGGTTTGTATTAAAGCACATACATCAGCTGGTTTTCAAAGGAAGTTTCTCCTAAATTTTTTTGCTCATAAATGTGTAAGCAGCAGGCAATCACACAAGCATTGACCCTGATGAAACTTGTAGTGTTCATAAATTAAGAGATCTACTGCTCTATCATCAATTACCAATGAAATTATGTTCTAACACTTGCTAACATTGCAAATCTTTATTCTCTTTGTGATGGCACCTGACCAGCTCTAGAAAACATAGAGCTTTATTCCAGCTTATGTGACAGGCCATGGGCACTTACACTAAAAATGGAAAAGAACTGTGAAAAGCAGGTCCACATTAAGGGCTTGTAACAGTTAGCATGAGTTAGATGTAGTTAGCAAAGCTGTTTACATGAAGTGATGAATTTTAATTGACATTTTGTTGTAACAAAAGTAGAGCAAATATGAGCTAAAACTGGTTGCAAATGACACTGTAGTTTTAGTGTGTTCAAGAAAATACAGATCCAAACTACACATTCAGCCTGTTGAACACTGATACATCCAAAAGTGACCTGAACAGGAGCACTGACAACGGAAACACATCAGAAAACAGTAGTGCAATATGAGAAGACAAGTTCTTGGTGAGTTATTTCGTACCCAAATGTATAACTGAGGACATCTAAGAATAGTGGAGGTAGCCACAATATAAAAAACTCCCACCTTGGGGAGGAAGCCCATGACACTCTCTGGGATTCAGGACCATCTCTCTAACCTCCAGGAAGCACAGAGGAGCTCAGCGGACCCCACAGCCCTGGACGATGCACTGCAGCACTGACACAACTGCACTGACCCACCCAACCTTCCTCCTGGCTGTGTTGTGTCTCCCATAGGTTGGAGAAATCATGCAATTAGTAAAATGGCACATCTGTGATGAAGTGTTTTGATATCCAAACCCATTTAGCCACACTATCATCTGGACTTAAACCTGCTTCAACAGTAGACAGTTCTCTCTTTTTGTTAGGAAGAAACCATTTTCTAGGACCAGCCTAACCATGTTTACAACTAGTAGACACCTCTTTTTTCTTGTGTTAACATTGTTCGCTAACTGAAATGCTGCTTCTCACTGAGAAAAGATGATTTCATCCTCTCTGAATCTTGATGAGGGTCCTGGTTTCATTTGGGGTAGACTTAGTTTCTTTCCTAGTAGCTGTGGTTTGGCTTTAGTCTAAGAATAATGTTGATGACACACTGGTGTTTTAGTTGTTGCCAAATAATGCTCAATCTAAGTCAAGGACTTTTCAGTGTCTCATGCTCTAGCAGGAAGACATCCAGGACAGCTGACCTGAACTAACCAAAGGGATATTCTATACCAGAGCACATCATGCCCAGTTTGAATTAATCTCTCTGGACACTAGCACCAAAGCCATAGTCCTGTATTCCAGTACCCTGTATAATGGTATTCATTTTTCTATTTGAAGTATTTGCCCTGATACAGCCTTGGTGTTTTTCACGATTACATCAGGTAAGCAGATCTTATGTTCAGAGCTGAGCTCTAGGTTTATAACATGCAAACTTGTTGACCTTTACAGAGACATAGTTTTTATTTTGCAGTATTAAATGTCATCTCATTCCCAGTTTTTAATGTCACCTAGTACTTGCTGATAGTCTGACCCTTATGTGTTTAGACAGTACTTTCAAACTCTGAGCCATTAACAAATTTTGTTAGCTGGCAGCTTTTATGTCAGGGTCGCTAATGGAAAGGATCTTAAAGACAAACACCAAGATATGAAAATGATCTCACTCCAATTACCTTTCCTTTAGACCATGTATCACAATCTTTACC
Organism: Coracopsis vasa; assembly: GCA_026283785.1. Classification (NCBI taxonomy): domain Eukaryota; kingdom Metazoa; phylum Chordata; class Aves; order Psittaciformes; family Psittacidae; genus Coracopsis; species Coracopsis vasa. The sequence continues at coordinate 13,183 of JANHGB010054722.1, forward strand.
TTAGCTTGAAATATGAAAGTAACAGAAATGTGGTTGCCATGGCAAATCACAGAAACTGTAACTGCAATATTTTCATGTTGTTCTGCATCTAATTTTCTCTAAATGGCTGGATACTACTTTATCTGAGAGTTTCTTTAAAAAATCTAGAAGAAACAACACCTCAGAATAGGTTTTCTTTTCTGTATGTTTATAGTCAGTCAAACAGCAAATTAAAGGAAGTTAGAAACCCACGGAATTTTTATGCAACTTTACAGAGATATATATAAAAAAAAAAAATCTCTTAGAAGAGATGAACAAATATACAGGTCATCCAGACTCAAAATTCAGTATTATTTTTCCTATTTTTGTATCAGCAGTTTTATATCTCTGTTATAACTAACTGGATATTTTTTCTTTATTTTACTTTTATTTTAAAACTAAATTGGTTTCAATATGTGAAGCCATTTAAGATGAGAAGAGATGAAATTGTTTTTTAATAGATATATAGTTACAAGCTCTAAGGAAAAAAAATAGCTATCTAAAATTGAAAGCTGTTATTAACATAGATCATTGTATTGTGAAAACAAAATTGTTCTGTGAGTACAGCAATTTTTTTTCTGTGCAAAATGGCAACAGTAATTCTTCATTTGTTTTAAGTGCCAGTATAAGTCCATGGAGACAATCTCATGTCAAAGTGATAGAAAAATTATTTCAAAACAACTATGCTATGAGGCATTACTATGTCAAGACAATGGTAGAAGTATGTCAGTAAAAAAACCTATGGAAATCCAGTAATATGTCAACTTAATGGTTTTTGATATAGGGATTTGGAGATTATGTTACATTGCCAAGATAATAGCATGCTATCAATGTAAATTGTACTACTATTTAAAAGCAGAAAATTAAATCAGCATCATATTAAGAAACTTCATGTAAAAGTTCAATAAAATTAAAGTTCTATTCATCATCCCTTAAACAACCTGCTGTCTACTGCTCAGATCCATGGTTGATTTCAACTGGCACAATTCCACTAACTTACCCTAGCTGAAGATCTTTTCATATCATCCTCTATTAGGCATCCTCTGAACACTAGGAGGTGGAGAAGAGTTCATTTGTATGAACTAAGTAGATAATTAAGCACAAGTATTTCATTAGATGTAGGCTAAGCAAAGTATCTGGAACCTGCTGAGGGTTAAGCTAGCATTTGTATTTCAGGTCAAACCCAGATTCTGTAGTAATAGCTCTCATGAGCTGCCCTGGCAAGACACTGGCTTTGTCTAAATGGAACCTGGAAAGGAGCCTATTCTATTGAATCCAACCCAGAAGGAAGTTATTATGATAGCATTAAAATCTAGTCCCATAAATAATGTGTCAGTCTGGGTTGCTTTTGGCCCATTTCCTTTTAACGTACATCTAAAATTCTATGTCAGCTTTCTAGGAAAAAAAAAAAAAAAAAAGGAGGAATAACAAACTTTTGTTTTTTTCAATTTTATTTTTATTTCTCTTCCTTTCCATACTCTGCAGGGCTGTCCCTGCACCGCAGCCTCTCCCTACATCAATATGAACTCTTCTTACATTTGATGTCAAGCAATACATGCTACAACATGGTTACTGCTGCAGTGGTCATGACAGTCCCTCTGACAAATGTTGTAAATTCAGTTTGCTGGAATATAGACTGGTAGGAGAGTTTATTTTTTTTCTCATCCATGTTCATGTTTCTGCTTCCCTTCCTCTCTTTCTTTTTAGTTGCTTTCTACAGAACTTGACTTTTTACATCAAATTGTGTTGGAATGTGATGCCATGACTTCCAGTTTAACCTTGTTTCCCCTAACATCTGGATAAATACACAATTACTGTCTCCCTGTAATTCAAGCCAAATGTTGCCTTCATTAACGCTTGTTAGATTTCTTATTAAAGGAACAGGAGAAAACTGCTGCACTTACGAAGTCACAGATAAAAGACTGAAATCCACACTATTAATAAATCTTCTTATCAAACCCCTCTCACTTTAAGATCCTCAAATCCAAGACGGAATTGAATTTTGTGAGCTTTGTTTCAGATTTTTCTGGCATTAGTTTTTGTGCATTCAGAAAGGACATAGGCCATTGATTTGCTGAACATCTTTGAAAATCGAGTTAGTTCTTATTTAAGTGAGTGAACTGAAAACAAGAGCAAGACAATGTGTTTATGGTGTGCCTATTTGTTAAAAATAAAATATGTTTATAAAATTATCTACAACTCTTCCTTAAAATTAATAAATTTATTATACTATGTGAAAGCTGACACTAAGAACTTTTTAACCTTCTTGGAAATGGATCAATAATTTTAAAGACTTAACATTCAGTTGTTTGCATAGCAACAAAACCCAAAATATTGTCAAAGTTTCAAAATCAATGTGACATGAAGAATAGCTGAGACAGCTATAAGACATGCAATTGACGAAATCACACAGAACCAATTACTCCTACCATGTTAAACTACACAACATCAGGAAAATATAACTACTGAAGGTCAGCAGCTGCTTGTGAGAAATATTTAATATTTTCCTCCTTATTTTTAGATTTTTTAAAAAGAATAATAATTACAATGAAACGAATCAAAGCAGAGAAAAGAAAGGTGGCATCACTGAAGTCTAATAATTTTAATAACAAGTGTCAAAAAGTTATCTATAAGTTGTGTGTAATAAAATGTTTTCATCTGGAACTGCTGTTTTGAAGCGATGTAGTGTCTGTTAGCATAAAAGCAGCAATGGAAAACAATTTTTATGAATCAGTAAGTCTTAATTTTGAAGCACAGTCCAACTCCAGCATTGCTTGAATTCTATTTCTTCTGACTTAATGTGAAGACCAAGTAGAAATCTGAAAAAAAGCTGTCTGATGTCTTTTGTGTCAGATATTAGTCTCAAGAGTGGGAAAGGAATGAGATATGCATGGCAAGTTAGGAATTTTCTCCACAGGAATATGATCCCCAATCAGTTATATGAGGTACTAGAGCTGGGCAAGGATTTCTGAAAGTGATATGTTGCATTAGCACTTGCTATTATGGGAATGGAGCATGGTTTCTTCTAGTTGCTGGCACCATTCCCCTTAGATTTGAATGCCTTTGTATTTATTACATCAGTGCATTTCTTTCACATTCAAAAATTAACCTTGCTAGCTAATATCTGTTATACAGGTTCCAACATATGTTTGAAATAATTAATGTTAATTGCTGTGTGAACTTTGAGTGATCCACCAGGAACCAGTTCATTCCAAAAAGAACATTTTCCATCTGAGCACACAGTCATTAAAATATATTAATCTACTAATCCATATATCTTTTACTCTCTTTCCCTTTTCCTTTTCGAGGAAAACAACAAAAAAGAGAATTCTCCCAGAATAACCATTGATTTTGATTTTGTAGGGAAGAATTCAAGAGAATACATTTTAAAACTTAAGGGTTGGAATTTCCCTAAAGGTAATGGTTAAATAATGCCCATATTTGTGAAAAATAACAAACCCCAAGGTTTTGTTATTTTAAATATGAATTGCTGTGTTAACAATTAACTCAGGGACAAAAGAAAAAAAAAAAGTTTCTTATTTACCACACTTTAAATAGTGTGCATTTCAGGTTATGTCCTAAAACTTAACTTCCTAGTGCAAACAACAGGAAAGGACTGAGAAGCACTGAAATCAGTATAGCTGGAAATCAGAATCAGTCTTTGCTAAATTCCTGTATAGTGGAGTTGGTGAAGCTACCAAGCTCATATTAATAAATACATAGACAAGTTATTTCAGGCTGAAACAAACTTATGCCTTGCCTACAATCATTCTGGTGAAGGGTTGTGTTCCAGTCTCAACCTGATGTTGATGGAGGGTCAAGCCTTAACCTCTATGAAATTGTTACTCAGCTCCTCTGTTGGTTTATGCCATTAGAAGCATGGAGGGGAGAGATCACCCATGAAGCCCGCTTAAAGGACAGGACAGCACATGTTGTCTTGTAGTGATGGAGGACTGCTTGGCGTCCTCTCTGTATTTTGGTAGCTGGGGAGCAGGTGTCATCTAGAGTGCAATAGCAGACTGCATGCATTACTGGTTCTGCACTGAGGACACCAAGGGCAGAGAGATAATGATAAAATTATATAGTCTTCATCCTTCCAGCTACCTAAGTAAGCATCAGAATTCTTTCAAAATGGCATAGAAAGATTTTGTATTTCTTATTTCCTTTTAATGGTTGTATATACAGTATATTGTCAAGTAATGTGTGTAAGGTTTTAATAACTCAAGTTAAAGCTCAGGAAAAAAACAATTACTAAAAAAATTTGTAAGATTTTTGGATTTTAGAAGGGCCTTTCTGGAATTTTCTGATAACCTCTGCAGTAAGATGCCAAATGCAGCCACAATGAGTAAATGACAGCAGTGTTTACCTGCAGCTCTTTCTAGACTTTCAGTTTTTCCTTGACTTGTTAAAGGAAACAACATTTCTCCAAACCTTCAACTGGCAATTTATACTCCACTTCTGTGTTGCCCTGCTGTGACTTTTATAAAGGATTTCAGGAAGATAGTGACATGGTTTAATGGTGGACTTGGCAGTGCTGGTTTAATGGTCGGATTCATTGATCTTAAACTTTTTTTTCAGCCTAAATGATTCTAAGTGCACAAAAGATTACTGAGCAATTTCTAAATATACCTGCTGCACTTGACCACAACAATTTCTGAAAATTATTGGTAGCTTCGTCTAGAGGCTAAACCGATCGTTAAATCCCAGCATTGCTATCAAATTCCCTTTTTTTGATTACAGTTTCCATGCAAATGATTGTTTCTGAATGTACCATATCTTCAAGCTAAATTAGATTTTTCATGAAACCAGCAGGAAAATGAGGAAAGATTTTCATGATCTAGGCTTCACAGAATAATTATAGCCAGATAATAAGGCATATACTTAAAGTCGGAAGTCTATAAAGACTCAATTTGGATAAAATAAACAAAAATGATAAAAAAATACTTTGCCTTCATAAAGAATAAGGATTTAAAATAATTTTTGTGCTGTATTATTTTTTTTCTTTAATTCAGATGCCTAATTAAAATATGATACCTCAAAGCAAAAGTTATCTCAAACACCAGAGTTTCAGGTAATTTGGGCATAAGATCATAAACCAGGTCAGTCATTATTTTGGAAAAGAACTAAAGTAAACTGCATTTATGTAGGATGTGCAAGGTTTGCTTAAGGTTAGTATATAATGAAGCCACCAAATTCCATGTGCCTTGACAACAAAATCTGATTTGTAGAGCACATCACAGGAGCAAGACACCATGGTGAGAAGTAAAGTGTTTTTTGAAGAATGTTTGGAGATGTCGAGGTCTGCTTTGAATTTATTAAGAAAACATAGAGAAAAGAATCATCTACAGCCTGATAAAAAGATAGAGAAATGTGCAGGGCAACTTCACAGTAGGGCTGGTTTTGCAGTAGGATACAAGAAAAAGGTTGAGGAATTTTTAAATTCTTTTTCTCGACTAGAGTAGAAATTCAGATTTATAAGTCAATCTTAAGAGAGAATAAATATTGAGCACATATGTAGTGGTTTTTCTTCCCAAACACAGAACTGAACCAAAGCAATGTCAGTATCTGATGTTAAATGTGCTACAGTGTGAGCTGTTTATAATCCATCTGTCTTCGGAAACAGAATCCAGAACAAGAATTCAATGCAATTTCTATGAAGGTGAAAGGCACTTCTGACTTGGAAGAAAGACTGAATGGGTTCTTATTCTACAGCTTCTATAGAAATAAAAGAAAGATACTTGTCTAGCTCTGCAGAAGCTATTTCCATCCTGAAACCCTTTGGTTCACTTAGATGGTTATACTGAGAGCTAGCTAGTTTGGGAAAGATGCCTGAAACATGACTTTTTCAGGAGAAATTTGGCAACTGTGATCACTAAACTTTTAACAACTTTTTAAGGTGGGCTGTCACTGTTCTTCAACATGCTACGTTTGCAGCTTCATTCTCAGGTGTCAAAATTCAGAGGAAGAAGATGAAGGCAACCGCAAAGTGGGTTAGGGATAGCATGTCTAGGATCATTGTCTAGGGTTCTAGGTCTACAACTCCTCAAAATTAAAGCACTTTTAAGCAATTTATTTGCAAGGGGAAGCAGAGTTTAATAACTCTAAGCTTGTCTTCATAAAAAGCTGTTCTATTTCAATGAAATCAATATGTTAAACTAAATCAGATATGGTCAAAAGATCATAAGAAATCAGTGTAAAATAATCTGAAAAGCTATAGTTTGTCACAATAGTTGTTCCCTTTGGATTGACCATACTGCTTCTTAGACCATTAATTTAAAATTACTTGATTGATTGCTTGTTATTCTCTCATTTGTATCCACAGGAATGACGGCTGTGACAATGAAAGAGGATACTTTCTCAAAAAGTCTGTTCTGGCTGTCTGAAACAAGTGCAATAGAAGTGAATTTAAACCCCCACTTCAGGTGCCATAGCTGAAATACGTGCATAGGCCCACCTGCACACATGGGTTACAGGGAGGATATAATAACCATATTGGTTAAGAATCAAATGAACATTTGCCCTGTCCTTACCCAGGGTTGCTGAAGATTTTCCTGACTGCTCATGTGTTGCTAGCCAATCTCAACACTCCTTTCCTGTTTTAATTTCCTGAGTCCTTTCTATCTGCCTACCATCAAATGTGTACCATCAGTTCACTCTCAAGGACATTCTGACAAAGTTTCAAGATTTCTTTAACTGAACTTTTTAAAATTTAAGACATTTTCATGATGTCCTATTTTGCTTTATTTTTTATAACTGCTGTTAAGTATTATTAAAAGCCTTTTAAAACTTCTGTTATAAATTCAATGAAAATAATTTAATTTTAAAATTTAATCATTAACAAAAAAGAAAAACATTTCTCTGCAGACTTTTTTATTTCTATAAAGAAGTTTGTATTTAATTAAAATCATAATTGAAACAATTTAATATGGAAGATATCTGAAACTTCAGGTAAACATCCTCTGATATTTTAATTCATATTTTATTTAATTTGTGTTTTTTAATAATCTGTATTTGTTTTGATAAATCTCTTTTTCACTAGTCAAAGTGTTGATGTTCCAATTCAAATATATATTCTTCCAAACTGGATTCCAAATGAAATATAATAGAATTGAATTTACTTTCCCGTTTTTTTAGCATTTTTTTCTCCTTTTGAACTTATTCTATGCTATTAAGTAGTGAAAAGAGAACCTATGGGTATAATTTATATTACTCTCAATAGTGCACATTGACATAGGAGACATTTTTGTGTCATATAAATTGTACACAGTACAATAGAATGGCAGTAGGTCACTATCCTCTTAAAAGATACTCCAAAGAAAATGAGGTGATCATAACATCAAGTGGGCAATCAGTAAATCTTACAGTGATGCTACCAATAATAAAGCTAAAATATTACAGTGAGAGCTTGTCTGCCCTAGAGAAGACAAATTGGTTATAACCACTGGGCGAAGCACTTTGAAATACTGGTAAATTACTTTGTGATCACGTAAAAATGTGTGCTTGTTCTGTTTGGCTTGTTTCGCTAAAACTGGGTGTATTAGCTCACTCAGAAAAACTGTTGTCTATGACTTGGTTTCTTCATCTAAAGATAGACTGGGAAAAACTGCTGTAACTGCTGGTTTTGAAAATTTCATTAATAAAAAACGTTGCTATGAAAAGGATGACTTATCCATTTATTTTTATTAATTGGCTTAAAACCTGTATTTTTTAATTAAAAATCAATGGTTTTATTCAAATGCAAATTATTTATTGTATTTTTATTGTTGAGGAGAAACTGATTTGGACTGGTTTTCATTCTGAATGAGTTATTAAGGTTGCTGTACTGTGTCTTTGGAATCATCAAGAAAGTTTACTCACTTGAAGGACTAGACAGCAGGACAGATAAGGAAGAACTGGACACACATTTTTCAGAAGAGCATCCCATAGGGCCAAGCAAAGCCAATAAAATCATGAGTCATACACACTGGAATGTAACCTCTCCCAAAAGTAAATGCCAAAACCAAATAGATGGTTTCATTGCTCTGAGAACTGCATAGCAATTAAATGAACCATCACAATCAATATACTCCCTCATTGCTGTAGAATAAAAAAATCCCAGGCATTCAGCTATGCGTGACTTACAGCATAAATGAATATGTGAGTATGACTAATGCTACCTACAACAAGAAAAATTATCAGGGATATGGCTGATCATCTCAATTATTTTTCTGCTTTTTCAATCCTTTTTTAAATAGCCTTCTGGCAGGGATTCTCAAGAAAATAGCGCCTGCGACTGCTTTTATTCCGTTTCCTGTTTAGGATGTGCTCTTTCTGTGTATAGTCTTATGGATCTAATGAACACCTGATGTGTCTGATATATAAAAGAACTCCACTATTTTTGATGGTTTGCAGAATAGTAAAGTCTATACAGCTAATGTTTGACATCAAAACAGAAAGAAGAGAAGGCCATAATGAAAAACTCAGAGGATATTTAAAATGAATGGTATAGCTGTATGGCTGTAATATAATAGAAATTATGAAGATATTTATGGAGATGACATAGCTTGGAAAATGCTTACCAAGGCCAAGATGCTGCAGCTGACAAAGATGATCAAATGATCAGAATACACTAGGCCTAAATCTTACATTAGTCAATGTTGGTGTGATTCACTCTTTCTTGAATAATTCATAACAAATCAGTTTTTATTAGAAAAGGTCAGCTTGTGTATTTCTTATGTCTTCTTACAAAAACACTTGAAAACTAGAGAGTTATCATTCACTGTCCTTGTTTGCCACTTACAGAACCCACATATTAAAAGTCATACAGTTTAAAAGAAAGTAGGAAATAAAGATGATAATAATATGACTCAGAAATACATCAGAAAGAAGAATTTGTTTTTCATTAATCAACTTTGAATTATATAATTTGAAAAAAGCAAGGTAAAGGTATCCAAATATATCATTGTTGTTTACAATCATCACAATATAGTTAAAATTAATGTCAAATATATCTAGCTAATAAGAACATTAGGTTTTATATTTTACATAATTTAATGTATGGGTTTGTTTTATTATTGTTTCAATGATGACATGATTTAATACATATGAGTCCTTCTTAGTAATACATTTGCTTGTCTATTTCCTTTTTAATATCATTTGATCACATTATGTAGAAGACATTATAGCCATTATGCCAAAGCATTAGTGTCATGTGTAGAATAATGTAGGTTTTTATTAAAATATTATTAATACACATTTATTTTAATGTCTTTACAGAAAGAACTGGGGAATATTAATAGCTCCACCTTATCTTTACATTACATGCTGTGTATTGTGGAGTGTTTCAGATATGAATCAGAAAAATCACTCATCTTGATTTTAAAAATACATTGTTACTAAAAAAAAAATATAGTTTAAGTTTCCAATTTTTTTTCTAAATGGTAGCAACAGTTCAGGGAAATTGAAATGATACATCAAATTAGGTTGGTGACAATAAACTGAAGTTTAAAGAGTGAATTTTCCATTCCTTGCATGGAAAGAATCTAATTCTTTGTGCAAACAGGCTGGTCCCAGAAACATTCACCATGCTATTGATAAATTTATCTCAGGTATGGAAAGATTATGTATAATTGACAAAATGGACAAGGCTTGTATGATAACTAGCACTGAGTGGGTAACTGATAAAAATTAATTTATTTAACATAATTAAAATATTCATGAACAACTTTTCCCTCTTCCCCCCTAGACAATCTCTTCAGTGAACAATGCTTACAATGCTGGTTATTTCAACAGGATGGACTGACAAAAAGCTGCATTTACTGCTAGGTGTACGGCCGAAGCATGTGGTGCCAGAATCTAAGCTTTGGGCTAGGAGCTAGGATTTCCATCACTCCCTTTCCCCAGGAAGGGAGAATGAAGGAGTTCTGGTCCAGGATGGAGTAGGTCGGAGAAGGAGCAACCCTGGGTGGTCTATCTCTAAGGAGAGTACTAGCGGTGGCAAAGAATTAGTTTTATAGCGAATACAGAGGTACTTCCTCTAGCAAACCGCTTGGTGTGTATTTGGTGCTTTGAAATTAATTCATTTACAAATACTTGGAGCAGGAGAAAATTCAAATCTCCTAATTAGAAAGCTATGTGATGTTTTTACTTTTTCTCAGTTTGCCCAAGACAACTAGTTGAAAGGTATTCTTAATTTATAGTCGAAGAGTTGTGTGTGAAAGGTTCAACTGGTATTATCATCTGCTAATATGGGGTTTTGAAATTCACTTGTGAATATTCAGGTTTCACAATTCATGTACACATTTTGCAAATATTTGTGCGATGAAAACATGAAGGAAATATAACTGAAAATAAGGTATTTTAAAATGTGTATGAATATTCATGGAATGTGCATTTGTTTTTTCTTCTATTTAGCATTTTAAGCATACTTCACGTCTTATTTGAATATCATCTATGTACATGAATGCACTAACCATATGTATTTAAAAAGCAACTATTAAATATGCCTATATCTTATCAGAAAAATGAAAAAAAAATCATTATATATTTGTACATTAAGCAGTCTCCGAGGCTGCTCTCAGAATATCTTTTATTATTGACTATTAGAATTCTAAAATTAATCCTTCATGTTACCTACATATTCTGAATTGCTGATGTGAGTAGCTCGAGAGAGGACGCCTTCAACACCTGAGCGGGGGGAAGTTCAGCGTCCAGGAGCCCCAGTTCAGAGCGACAACAGCCACTGAGGCAGCCTAAAGTCCTCGACAAGACTTGCCCAGGAACCGGCAACTCAGCTAACGCGAGCGAGCAGCTGACACATAGGGGGCGGAGCCAGGAGGAGCGGCATCAGCCCTGACTGGATAAAAGCCGGCCCCAGCGAAAATGAGCGGCCAGAAGCGGGAGAAGCAGGGCAGTTTGTGCGGGTGGATGGATGAGCGCTTGCCGTATGACCAGGGCCCGGTCTGGGAGCTCTGCTGTGGCTGTCCCGGCGGTGGCCAGCGTAGGCACCCAGACAGAGCCGATGAGAGGGGAGGCTGCAGTGCAGAGCTCGGAGTGTAGAGAGAGCCTGCACTG
>JANHGB010054723.1:0-37891 GCA_026283785.1 Coracopsis vasa
GAAAGGAAAGGAAAGGAAAGGAAAGGAAAGGAAAGGAAAGGAAAGGAAAGGAAAGGAAAGGAAAGGAAAGGAAGGGAAAGGAAAAAGGAAAGGAAAAAGGAAAGTAAAGGAAAGTTAGAAAAAAGAAAAAAGAAAAGAAAAAGAAAAAAGAAAAAAACACCACCCTTAAATTTAAGTTAAAGCAGTAAAGAGCCCCCAGAGGGCACAATCCACTCACCTTTGGGAGTCTGAAGGAAGGAAATAGTTGCCAAGAGCACAACTCATGTATTATAGAATATAAGTATTTGTCAGACACAATTTAATGGAGCAATGAAGTAACTCTGCAGTGCCCATCTCTGACAACTCCCTTCAATATTCAAGTGCTACAAAAATACCTGCTGTGTGCCCAGTGCATAAACTGAGGTACTCCCAGACCTTGGAGATCTCTTTTCCTCTCAAACAATACTCTGTTGGACATAAAAAAACCTCAACAACAACAAACCAACAACAACCCCCACACACTTACAGATTTGACAATGCCTTTTTCATACAAGAGGTCAGGGATGATTTTTATAAAACTTCATGAGGCTTTAAAACCTCTTAAAGATTAAACTTTGTGCAAGAGAAAAAAGAGTAATACAAGAGCAAAGAAACCAATGGTACAATCAAATTACTTCGACAAAGTAAGAATCTTTACCAGGTAAAACTACTTTCATTGCAGAGAGGGAGGTACCAAAACACGGTCAAGCTTGCTTTTGGATTTGTAAAAACAGAGCTGTTGTTCGGAATTTAATCTTTCTGAAAAAATATGAATATGTATATTCATATTTATTTAATATATATGCATACACATAAATTTTCTATGCTTCACTGGCTCACCTATGAATAAAGTTTTAATAACAGGATCCTTAAGTGCTGCATTAATTTTGCACTGCTTTTAGGACCACCAAAGAAACCAACTATAATGCAAAATCCCTTCAGACTGTGCACCACGAATACATACCAAAGCGCAAATAAAACAAGCCTCAACAAAATAAAAATGAATCCAGCATCATCTACAAGCCCAACTTCAACACTGTAAAAAATACATATGAAAACTAACCATGGCAAACACTAGGAAGGTTTGGACTTTGGCCAAAATTTCAAAAATTTGGATGCTTATATCAAATTTTATTTTTACTACCATAAAATTAGTAAGATTTTAACCTGCAAGCATGTCCATACGTTCCCTCACCGTCCATAGCCAAGCATTTGCTTTTTCTCATTTAGCTTGACAGTAGCATACATTTAGTCCCAAGGCAACATTAATTTCCTACCTAAACCCTATTCACAGACATGGGGACATAGTACTCTGCTTCACAGACACCTGTATAAAGGGGTTTAACAGGGTTTTGAGCGTAGTGACTAAACAGATACCTAAACTCCAGAGTGCTGGTGGAATAATCTTCATGCTGCTATTAACTGATGTGTGGATGGAGCTTTGGCCATTTCTCGGATGATTTCATTGCAGGGACGATATTCATACACTCTCTCTGCTCTGGACACATCAACAGAGCAATGTGGACTAGCTTGGATGGCTACACCTACTTGGGTACCATGAATAAAAGCAACAGACTCAGACTCTGTTCCAAAATACATTTGCCCTTAAAATGGGACAGGTTCTTAACCCACTATCTAAAAACAACAGCTGCAGAAAAAGAGACCTGTTTACCACTGTATTGACTATGAAAGTTGATCACATATGAGAAATAACTATTCTTAACTATTTCATGGCCAAACATATAAGCACAAAGTTCTGATCACCAAAGTGTGGAAAAAGTCATGAAGTAACTGTCAAATAGGAAAAAAACCTTTTTTTTTTTTTTTTTTTTTTCAAGTGATATGTAGCCGAATTCAGTCAGACTAAGGTCATCTTACCTTGGAATATTCAGTGGTTCTTGATCTTCCAGTGGAAGAATGTGTCATGTTTTTCCTCTTGGGCTCATGTCTGATTTGCACAGTGAAGAAACGGGCTGCATATGAGTTTGAAAGAGACCTCAAGGTTGACCTCAACTGTTTGTTGTACAAATTCAAGCCCTACAGAAACCATATATCAATTTTGCCACCATCCCAGAGAAGATGAATCAGAGCAGCACCTTCCATGGAGAAACTGACTTTCAAAGATGCCCTTTCGCAGGTGCTAAAAGCACTCCTTAATAATTGCTTCAATATATTTGTGTTCTGACTACACTAAAGTCTGCTGAACAGTGAAAATTTAGGACTAGCAAAATGTTGATAATATTCCAAAACAGAGGAATATAAATTCTTTAAATACTAAAGTAAGTGCAAGGTGACATGCAGAAAGACAGACACATCACATCTAATTTACTGAAATTATTTACTTAAAGCTACAACAAAATTTGTGCATGTGCGGCAGACTTCAGCACTGATCTTCTGAGCAAGGGAGCTCAGAAAGAGGAGCTCAGCTGGAGCCCTGCTCCTATAAAAACCTTCATTCTCCTTCTTTAAGAGAGGCTTCAGATTTGTTTTCACCTAGGCTTGACACACAGTTGCTGCCATTTCATTTCCAGATCTGAAGAAGTCATGTCAGTACAAGAAATGCAACATTTCTTTGTTGTTTTTTTTTATTTTGCAGATTAATTAAATACTTATGGAAATGAGAGCTAAACAGAACTGGTTTGAGCCAACCTGCTTTATTGACTCTTGACTTTCTGAATCCTACTATGGCTTCTGATATTTACACCACCTCTTCTTCCTGGACTAGTTACAGGCTGAAGATCAGCCACCACAATTCAGCTGCATTTTATTAGATTCAGATCCAGTTCATTTATTAAAAGTTAACATTTTACTTTACCTTTGTGAACACTCATCAGAGCTGCTGCCTCATTTAAAAGAGGGCATCTACATTTCTTAATTGTATGTCTCCTATTGCTTCTTGCAGCTCTGATGCTCTATGCAAAGGAAGGTTGGGAGGAGATGAAGGTAAGAACACTCGCACTGTCAGAGTACGTCCCTCGTGGTGATTTCTGATGCAGAAATCCAGCAGGGTGTGGAGAGGAAGAAAAGCATCCCACAGTCCGTGTTTTGGTGGAAATGTAACATTTATGTTTCTGCACCAGGTCATTAAGTGGCTGCGGCATATTTCAGCCTGAAGGTTTTAAAGCACTGAGTCCTGGATTGGATCCAAATTGAGTGACTGCATTCTTCCTCCCAAAATTCCTCTCGTAGATCCAGTTGGATACTGTTTTTGCCACTTTCCTAACCTGTGGGGCTGGGTTATGTGCTTTCTGATACACCTATCATTTTCACTGCAGAGTGAAGATGACTTAGAACTGAGAGCATCAGTATGGATTTGGAAAATCCAGGTTTTCTGAACCATCCCAAGTTTCCCAACATGAGGCCAGTCATTTATCCTTTCCGTGCCTCAGAAGAAATGGAGATAACAACACATTATTATTTCAAAGCAGTGCCGCAGGCATAAATACATGGAAGACTGTGAGGCACTAAGATATTACAGTAATCAAAGTCATACAAGTACTAAAGACTGACAGATCACATCTTCACAAAATCGGTAAGAAAATCTGCAAAGCATCTGGACGAAGACTAGTCCAGAAATGCACAGATATTGGTACAAGACTCTTGTGCCAATATTTCTGTGCGATAGGAATTAAGATAAATGATCAATCACAAATAAAGAAGAGATCTATAAAATGTAAAATGAAACTGTATTATTATAATTTTAGTTCTTGATTTTCTTTATTTATCTTTCCAGCTCTCTTCCACTACTAATCTATCTTGTTTAGGAAAACTAGCATATAAGTATAGTGGAGCTTGATTACCGAGAATGGCTATTAATGTAGTGTCTTAGAGTGCTCTCTAGCCAGTTAAAAAGCCCTTAACAGTAAAATATGAAGGTTTCCTTCAAATTTTCAGGCATCCGCCTTCTAGAAGTTTGTTTCAGTTGCCAACATTTCAATGATTTATAGAAGCCGAAGTATCTGATTTTTGTCTCCCCGCAATAGATGAGAGCTATTTTTTCTTATTACTTTGTAAAAGGCAACATCATTATCTGAAGCAGAAAAAACAAGTTAAGAGCTACATTAAAGATACAGCTTTCAAAATAATTTTTTAAGGCATCTGGCCTTATTTAAACCATCAAATTTACATTCAATTCCTTCAGGGATGGCTCTGTTGCTTTGCACTGGCTCTGTGCCCTCCGAATAAAGCCCTGGATTTAATGCATGCCACCACTGCGTTTCCCTAGCTGCACCACCACTTGGTGTAGATATATAGTAGAGGTATAAAAAGTCTAACCTTGGACAAGATGATTCATTTACGCAAGGAAAAAAGCACACTCTATAACTGTGTAAGTTTCAGCTAGAGGTTAGACTTGTGACTAATGTCACTATCTATTTATTCTTGAATTATTAGTAGAAGTGTTTATGTACTATGAAACATTCTGTATGAGCTAGACGGGAAGCTATAAAACATTTTATGAGATCTAGGCATGGCTGATGGCAGAATGTTAATACAACGCTAAGGTTCATCTGAATTCAAGAACTGCCAGAAAACACCTCCCCCCACCAGTATCTTCACTTGACAAAGAGAAGAGTACTGTGGAAACCCAGGGGGGCAAATTCTGCAAGGTCCTCAGTGTCTCTGGAGAAATATGGAGCACTGTCAGCTTCTCCTGATTTCCAAATGAAGGCACAAGTGTTTTAAAGGGCTTTATTTTCTCAAAGAAAGCCTGAGGAAGGACAGGTCAGGAAATGAGACGAAGCCCCATTAGAAATCTGTGCTGTGGCTCCCTCACCTCTGACAATTTTCAAGCTGAATTATTATCCCTGTTTTGTGGATGGCTGGACTAAGAAACTGAAAAGCTAGGTAGTATAACCATACAGCAAGGAAGACATGGAGCAAAACCCCCACATCCTTAAATGTTACGGAGTCTTATTCCTACTGAAATTGGCTCTGTTTCCTTTCTTCGGGTTAACTGATGTTAAATAATCAGCATAAACTGATTCAGTTACTACAAATCCTTGCTAAGGTTCTGCAAGTTGAAATTATACAAGCATAAAGCTATTTGTACACAGTCATTAACTGAATCTCAAACTGGCTTTTATACTTACAGTACAGAAAAAAGTTTAAGATAAAATGTGTAGTACCAGCTTAAACATACACTTCAGCTCCTGCAGCACACAGAGTGGTGCTAGGACACGCTCTGTATGCAGCACAAGTCCTAGTGGTCACTTTTGTGTTTTACATTGAGCAACCCTGAAGATGAATAAAAAAGCAATTACTTCCCAAAATAAGAATAAACTGGATTAGTGCAAGATAGGGACACATAACCCACCTTGTTTTACTCTAAATTCAGCACTCTGACTTGTGTAGAGAAGTGAAAGGCTATTATATGGGTTTACTGGGCAAACCCAGATTTTATAAATAATTGCCTGTCAGACTGTTCAAGATAGACAAACACACAGCAGACCAACAAAAACATGATCTGTCATATTTCTGAAAGAAATGTATGTTGAGACTTCATTCTCTGGGACTTTAAGTAGAGCAGTAAAAAGTAAGTGCCAGTATTTTTCCTGCTTATGCATATTTTAAAATGTAAAATCTGGGAGAGATACAGCTACAGAAACTATTTTGATTCCAGTACCCAGTGCCTGAAACGGTTTCTTCTGTCTCTATCCCTGCACATCGAAACCAAATACAATAAATGCTGGTGTCCTTTTAAAAAGTCTGGATGTTTGCAGCAAGCATATAATTTTCTATGATTAAGGACGCCAAAAAAAATAAGAGTGATGATAAAAAGAAAAGTTTAATCATATATTTCAAGAAGCACAGATGAAACATCAGAAAACTTCCCTCCCTCGTTTAATACACTGCATTGTACACATTACTTTTAGTCCTTTACACACAGATTAATTGCAGAAAACTGAAGCGTAAGCAGGTAAAACAAAAAAGCAATTTATGAATGGCAGTAATATTTGATGTGTAAAGTTCACTTTTACAATATTTTGGTTGTAAAGATAAGAGGCATTTTTCTGTTTATTTAAAATATATATGTATTTTTAAACTTTTTGTAAGCAGGTCCAGAAAAGCAGAGAAACAAAACCACTTACAAATGACAACAAGAGCATACAGTGCGAGTAAAAATTAAGACCTCATATACTAAGCACAAAAGAGGAGGACGGCTGAACTATATACAAGTGATATTTTGCTATCTCCTCATGATAGCTTGAGCATTCTGTATTAATTTGAGGTTTAAGTCAGATTTCAAGGCTGAGCTTAGAGTGGCTGGATCAGACCCCCTGGGCTCAAGGGGTATCAAAGGGACAGAAGCAGTCCATGCTTGTATATCCTAATGATGGGCTGAAGCATGAGCCCTTTTCTCTGGTCAAGCATCATCGTGGTTAGCTCTATATTTGTACAGTTTTTATGGGAAGAAATGAATGTGCTTTTGAGGCCAGCGAAGGCTGGAGGAGCAGCAGATGGGGAAGAAGCATAGAAGGAGGGACTCAGATTTAAAAAATAAATCTGAAAACAAACAACGTGAACTAAAATATAAAAAAGGCAAAAAGCCCATTTCTTCTTTAACCAAATCCAACAGTAATGCTGCCTTTGTCAACAACAGAGACAACATCTGCTTCCTGCAGCAAACACTGAGCAAGTACACAGCATTAAGCCTTTGCCTACAACCACTGAGACAGACACAGCTATTTAAGTACTTTAGGATGCATTTTTATGAATAGGGGTCCAATCCAGTGCCAAATCACTGCAAAGGCTCTCCTTGATTTCAGACACTGATGGCTTGAGCCTTAGGAGACTTAAATACTTAGAATTTGGGGCTGATTTAGCCTATCCTTGGATCTGCAAAAAGAAAAGTTTCTTAACTGGTAAAGTACAGTTAATCTGAACTTTTTTTTCTGAGTATCTTTGGATCTGAACTAGCTATTACTCTCATAAAAAAGCTCCACATTGGATTAAATTGGATTACCCTATCTGAACAGTTAAAAATTAGTTGGGAGGAATCAGTGAAAAATAGTGGAAAATTGTGGAAAACCAGTTTTTCTTTCAGTAAAGATCATAAGGAAAACACATATAACCTTTTAATAACCTTGAAAAACCTATATATCCCAGTCTATCTCTGGCCTCTTTCTGCCTCATCCTGCTTTAAAAGAAAAAAATCTCTAGGAGAACATACAGACTTCCAAAGACTTAAATAAAAATGACATTGCATTTCAGAAAGAGGCTGACAGCAGTAAGTCCCCTGCAAACTTCAGCATTGTCTGATCTGCATTCTTGTCCACCTACACCCTATCCCAAACATCCTGCCATTAATTAGCTAAATGTCCCAGCTAGTAAACAAGAATAACGATTGAGGGGGCTGGAAAAAGAGACAGAGTCAGCCAGCAGATAGTCACAACAAACCAGCCCACTCACTGGTACACAGAGACATCGGAGCTTGCATTTTTTTTTCCTTCCATAGAGGGGAAAAGAAAATCACCTTAATATAACACTGTCTTTCCTGTTGCTGCAGCCACATCCATATTAGCAGGCGAGAAAAGTCATCCCGTTTCTGCGGTAGGCACTCTGTCAAAGAAAGAGAAAATCTGTAATGAATTATCACATCAACTTAAATGAGGGAAGAAGGCAGAGAGAAAGGCAAGGCTTTCTTCCTGTTTTGTAGACTATTCTGGCTGCAATCTAATAGTGTGCTTAATCTGAACATTTCTGGTGGGGAAGCTATGAGCAACCACTTTGTCTATAAAAAAATCAGTGTGGTTAACAAGTGGTTAGCGACTATTTCAGGAGAGCAAGAGATATGCAAAAATGCAACATCCTATTTTGTTAATTGCCTGCAAAATAGATGATGCCAAAAATACACTATTATGCTGAATCTGTTTGTCCCTTCTAAGTATGCGTTCTCTATTCACTATGTTCAATAATCATTTCTAACCTATCTTAATAGTCTATAAATTACTGAATAATTACAGTTTTTCAAACAATTTATAGTCTGAGTAAAGTTATGTAAACAGACACTGGTATAATCCCTACCCTCCAAAACCAAATTAATCTTAAAGACCCTCTGGTCAGCACAAAATAATTCGATATCCTACATACTGTAACCTGGCATCAAGTGTTTCCAGTGCTAAAGAAACACAAGAGTTAAATAGCATTTGAGAAAATAATTTTAAAAGATCCTGTGACAATGTCTCACTAAAATACTTTTCATACATTTTTAACATCTCTTTCTGAATCAATATAGGAAACTATACGTTTTTACGCCAGGCACACTGGAAACCCTATATTTTAAGGGGATATTCTCAGTTTAAAAATGTATTGGCTTGCCTTTTTTTTTTTTTGGTGATATTAATGATAGCTTCAAAAAGGGAAGGAGTGCAAATACTTTTGCTTTATTTGGTTCACCTTCAGCAGTCATTCAGTTTCAAAAATGAAAATATAGCCACTTATTTTATTACATTTAGTGCTCCGTCAGATTATTTTTTACCTCTTAAGTTCAAGCACTTAGGAAGTGCAATGTATAACTACCATTTTTAGTGGCTCTACCGATTTCCTAATTAATTTCAGAAAGATCAATTTCTTCTCCCTTAAAATAGAACTAGAAAAGTACCATTAAGAGCAAAGGATAACCTCAAACAACTTTGTATATAAATAGTATTTATACCGAACTGTAGGGAAATAGTTTCAAAACCAGCAAGCATGTATTCCGAGAGACACTTACAGACACTGAATATGCAAAAGGAAATATGTGCAAGATGTTTATTACAGCATCCTTGACACTAACATCATACTTCAATGTAGTGACCTAGCAGTATATGGCATTAAAGCCAAAGAGCAGAATATTAGCTCTGGAATATATAGCCGGTCATCAGACATGACAGTATCACCACAAACAAAACAAAAAAGAAATCCAAAGACTCTATATCCAAACAAAAAATGCACAAAACCAGACTAGCCAATAATCTTGAAAGGATCCAATATATTCCCACAACCACGAGCAGCAAGTCCAAGGGAGTCTGGATCTGCAGCTTGCCCAAACCATTATGGTTGGCATTTTGAAGTCGATGCAAAAGTAATGTTTTTAGCAAATTGACCCCGATATTTATACAGAGCTTTATAACCAAAGTGACAACCTTTAACACATAAACAAAATATTCAGAGCTATTGTGCAGTTTGCTTGAAGATAAATGAACCCAAGTATAAAGTTGGATCCACATGAAAGATAAAAGGTTGAATTTTTCAAAAGGAATTTTGGTTGCAAAGCAAAGTTGGGCTTGGCTGGGCTCACCTGGGAAATAATGAAGTTTAACATTTTCCAACATGGGCAAGATTATACAGTTAGTTATACCCCTGAAAAGGTCATTTTAGAAGCAAGTTTCAGAGGAGGGAGGATAACACCTTCAGAAAGTTGGACACACCCACCAGTCTATATTTAGCCATATATTATAACTAGTGTGGCTATAGCTAGGATTGAAAACTATTTCCTACTTAACTCGCTGTTTCACATACTTTAAACTTTCTGAAACATTTGCCCTTGGGTTGAAATTTCCTCTGCTTTAATCTCTCCCTGAAGTTCAGTTTCTTTGGAAAGGACCAACAAAATTCCTTAAGCCATTTTGAAGTTCAGCAATAATGAAAACAACACTTTTTTCCTTCCCAAGCAAGAGAAAGTGATTCTGATATATGCATATTTTATTAAGGAATTTAGCCATAAATTGAAGCATTATATCCAGAAACAATCTTTACCTTCGACCTCAGCTTACAGGTAACTGTTTTGAAAATCAGTATTTCAGAGGAGCTCAGTTTGATTCATCCCATTCCATAACAAGATAACACTTACTTCTTATTTTGATACATTACTAGATAATAAAGGTTAACCTCCAAAATGCCTTTATGCATAGCAAAACTATTTTACAGTCATCCCATAGTTCTGAGTTATATATCTTTTAAGATCTATACAGATGAATTTGTGATACTAAAAGGCATATCTTTACATGCGAAGAACTGTGAAGAGGAAGAGCAAGATGATTTTTATGAAACTTGCACGTGTATGTGCCCTTGCAAGAAAGAGTTTCTATGTATGTGGCAGTCATTTAAAATGGTTTGATATAATGTAAAGGTTTTAGATGATGCTTCTTGGTGCTTTATGCCACTTTGGCAGTATCCAATGTTTTTAAAAAATACGATTACTTGGCTCAGAATTACAGATAAAGGATTATGCAGACTCTTGATGTGGGATTAAAATGGTAAGCCATTGCTGTAGGTATTTTGCTGCATATTTCTTGCTATAAAGCCCAACATCAGGAGACAACAAAAGCGCATGGTCAATCCCGGAGCTCGTTTTGGAAAAGCATCTACTGCATTTTATGTGTGTCCTTTCTCAAAATTTACTGTCTACCAGACTGTGCTTTGCTTTTTTTCTCTGTAGGCTATTTGCCACGGTTGAAGGTCTGTCAGCCTGTTACTGTACCCACTGTGTGTACAGGTGGCCAAAGGACCACCTTTTAGACATGGGAAATCACCCAGCTTGGCAGAAGTTATATAGTTCACTTTCCCAGAACAGATTCCATGATTTGAAAAGTTGGTATAACCTTATTTGGCCAATTTAGCTCTCACAGAAATATTTCTTGCCCCTTGCTATCATATGACAAGATTTCGCATCCCCCTTCTCTCTGACCCTGATGAAGGTGAAAGGACAACCAACCTCGGCACCCTGTGAAGAGTCTTCTCATGGCTTCTTGGGCATCCTCTATTTACTTACAATATAGGAACCCTGCCTTGAAAATATTGCTCCTTCAAGTTATTAAAGCACATTGGATTTTGATAAAAAGATCTTCTTGGGAATGCTATCATTATTTAGTAAATGAAGGTAGGGATTTTTTTCCAACAGTCTGAAAGGAGGTACAATGAAGCAGGAAAGATGAGCAGCGTTCACTGCTGTCAGTCACCTGACATGAAAGATCATGCTTTGCCCTTAGTTTGGTGAAAGAAAAGAAAACTAACATTTTAAAAAAGCAACCTGAAACAATAGGCCTTAGTCAAGCAGCAACTCAAATTTCATAAAAAATCATCCATTTTCCACTCTTATTTTTTGGTCCCATGTCTTTTCTGTAGTTGTAGCCTGAGGTAGCATATTACGAACAACTACAAAAAACCACTATATGAAGAGGGCAGCAAAAGTCCCACCCCCACAGAAGGTCACACAAAATGAAACAGTTTACTGAGGAGTTCATAGGACCAATTTAGGGTCAGATAATTACGTATAATAAAATAGAATAATAATAATGTATCTTGTGTTTGTTAACACAAGATATACTGAAGCTGTGATTTACAGAAACAAGTCCCAGCCAAATCTGAAGATGTGAGTACCCCTCAATTATGTAACACATAAGGTTAGAAAACTAAGACTTCTGAACAGGCACCTTGGCTAGAAATGGTTTCCAGTTAACAATTCACAGTAGTGCATAATTCCATAGCTGTAGCATGATGAGAAAGATTAATTTTGACAAGAGAAAGACAGCTGTGATTTCTGCATGGGTTGATATTTAATTCTTATTCAGAATA
This sequence comes from Coracopsis vasa, assembly GCA_026283785.1. Classification (NCBI taxonomy): domain Eukaryota; kingdom Metazoa; phylum Chordata; class Aves; order Psittaciformes; family Psittacidae; genus Coracopsis; species Coracopsis vasa. Next base: position 11,575 of record JANHGB010054723.1, read on the forward strand.
AAATTTGGAAAGTCTAGGATAAAACATCTCCAGCGGGCATTCTAGACACTAAAGTTTATTGGGCCAAATCCTCCATTGGTTTAAGCCAGGAGTTCTGCTTACATTAAAACTAAGGCACAATGTCATACCACAGGTCTGTTGTATCACTTAAAAACTGTAAAGCCTTAACTATAGGTCTTGTATAAGCAAGTTACAGTATAGCATTGTTAAAACTTGAAGTCTCCCTTTCTTGGTGTCCTCTTGCATGTGTGTGGGCAAGAGGTTTAATTACAATGCAGAAAGTGGAATGGCAGACAGAGACATCAGAATCAAAGAGCAAGTCCTGCCTGAACCTTATTAGCAAACATAAACACAAATAGGCACATCTTGTTTGTGACACGCCACGGTCCTTTCCTCCTCTGGTAATTTTGCTCTATTCTCTCACATTTGCATAAATGTAAATCGAACCATATGACTTGAACAGACTTATGATACAGGAATCATATGCAAAACTTCTTTTCATTAAATAATTATCGTCATGCAGTCTTACAATGTTACTGTGAATATCAGGGAGGATTGGATCTCAGACAGTGAAAGCCTTTATTTAAGAACAGTGGAGGGAGCCCTGCCCTTTAAGTAAGAGACATTCCTGGATCAGACACTGGCTGGCAGGATGGAAAAAAGGATGTAGCATTAACTTTCATTCCATTCCAAATAACCTGGAACCCATAAACCACAAAGATTCTCTAATTTTAAATCTGCTCCTTTCTCCCTGTGTCTTCTTTCCATTTTACTTGGGGAATATTAACTTTGAAATTTCATTAGCCTGCCATAATATCAAACAAGTCATCCTGGACAGATTCATAGCTCTTTGTACATCTACAAACACCTACATTAAACCCCTGTGATTAAAAGTTTACTACTCTAATTTTTCCCAGCCTGCATAGACAAACCATATGCAAAGAACTGTCAGCTTATTTAGAGATTAAAATAACAATTAGTTTAGGACACAAAGTATAAGCAACATTGTTATAAGAAGAAAATCCATATGTTGTTTAGAATTAGTTGCTTCTGTTTAAATTTAAATAAATTTGTGTGGATAGAAACTTTTCTTATTAAAAGTGCATACATGTTACAAAAGAAGTATAATGGATAATTCTCTCTCCAATTTTAAACAATAGCACTGAAGGCTCTAATTCTATAAACCCATCTTTAATCAGTAGCCAAAGCACAGATGCCTGATATTACTCAGAGGGTGAGGGAATGTTTTACGTATATAATGTCTAGTACACAGTCAATAAGGAACAGCAAAGTCCAAATATGTATCTGTGGACACCCAGGTTTAGTAGATCATGATGCTTTGGATGATCTGCCCTGCTGTATTCATGAAATCTCACAGATTTCATTACGATGAGGCCAGACTGGTGTGCTGAAAGCTATAGCATCCATTTATCCATACAGCGATGGTCCCTCTGGAAGCACACCTGCATTTGTACTTAAGCTAGCCCCAGAGACACTACAGTTAGGTGTGAGAAACACCAACAAACCACTCTGTTCCTCAAGTCTGTTCCTTGAGCCTTCAGCCATCCAGTGAGACAATAGCAACAGCAGTGGCTTCCACGCCATAAGCTGCTGTCCAGGAAGGTGACCAAGATCATCAGCACGCTTTATGTAGGTAGCCGCAGACATCACACACTGATAAAAGCACTGCTTCAGTAAACAAGCCTTCAACAGCTTGCAGCAAAATGCTTTCCAGCAAAGTCAATTCTGGGCTTTGATTTACCTTTTATATGCCAATGGTGTAAACTTTTTCAATAATCACATAAAACCATGCTGCTGTGCCCTGTAACAGGATATATCCAGGATGTATCTTCCAAGTCTATTAAAGAACATAGTCTAGATCTCAGCTACCCAACTTTGTTATACAGTTGCTCTCTGCCGCTGGCAGTAACGACATTCCCAAGGCCAATGGAGACATAGGATCTTTGAAAAACAAGGACCAAATGTATTTCTCAGACACCTCATGTGTTATTAGCAGTGGAAGGAGAATAAAATGTAGGGTTTGTACTGCTGTCCTTCAGCTCATTTGGCCAAATTTGTGATACAGCAGTTAACTAGCAAACACTGTTCAAAGGGCTGGGCTGGTATTATAAAAAAGAAAAATAAGGCAAAAGAATCATGGCTTCTGTTGCAGCAAGAACCAGGGTGTGGGAGCGGGGTACCAATGTCTGCCAAAAGAAAAAAAGAACAAAACTGGTAGGGAGAGAGAGATCATTTTAAGTTTCTCAGAGGGTACTGTAAACAGTGGAGAAAGAAGGAAAAAACTGAACTATAAAACAATACTTGGCAGCCAGCTTTGCAAAACAAACATATTTTCACAAAGTTCTTCCCATCACTGCCACCAACTTTAATAGGCTTTATTTGTCTGAGAGCAAGAAACCCTTTTTAATTGTTTGAGAAAAGGCGACACTGCTTAGCACACTGATAGAAATTCCTCTTCTGAGCCCTGCTCAACCTCATGCTGCTCTCTGTTCACAGTCAGAGACAAGAATTTCTTCCCCCAGGCAGCAAAACCTGTAGCTGAGCTCCATCACCTGTCTTCCCTGGTCCAACGGAGCAGGCTGTTTCTTCTGCACAGCAAGACAAAACCCAGCAAGTTATTGCTGTGGGTCTAATGGCCCATAACTGTCTGCCTATGACATGCCCTGGAGACAGCAGGTCTCCATGAGGCACCAAACCTTGATGGGTACAACCTGTTGGACCCCAGTGTAATTGGGAAAGGTCAATCCCTCCATTGCAGTGGAAATGCAATGGTTCCTGAGTATGCCCAATCTCCTCATGTGCATCACAATTAGTTCGCTAATAATTTTAATGCCTTATGTCATCAAACTGGTCAAAATAATTTGAGTTGCTTGGAGGCCAATGTCTCCTCTTATGATGTGTCTCAACTTGCTGCTTTAGTAATAATGTATGCGGGCAACTTTATTATGTCTGAGAATGAAGTTAAAGCTAGAAGCTTTGAGACACACAAAGAAAAGACTTCAGGGATGGTTAGATACTGAAACCTCTGGTTTATGACTCAAGGGCAGTGAACGGTCACAGCACTCCCATGTGAAAATATACCACTAATAATAAAAACTCCTTCAACCTGAGAGTAAGTCAGCATGAAATAAATTGGATGGCTCCCTCTTGCCAAGGAAGGCTTTTCTTGGCTGTTTAAGGGCTCTTTCTACTGCTGTAGAGGCTCAGATTCTTCTTCTGTAGGAAGTGACAGAAGGGGTTAAATTCCTCCTCCATGTCACTACTCCTCATGAGCTCAGCATACGATTTTTAGCAAACTTATTTGGAAACAATATGGTGTGGTACAGTCGTCTGAGTACAAGGGCAGGAGCCAGGGCTGGGCTCTGCTCCCAGCTCTGACACTTACTCGCTGTGTGGCCTCAGACAAACCACTTAATGTCTCTGTGTTTCAATTTCCCCTGCCTTTGAAACAGAAACACTATCACTCGCTGAAAACCTTTTTTGAGGATTGCTTGATTACAGAGCTAATACATGGCATTTTGAAAATGCTGTATGCTAATCCATAATTATTATTTTCATTACATTATAACTTCCATTGTAATGGCTGAAATACCAGATGTACAGAAATGGATGCTGAAATTGGCAGCTATTGGATAGAAGGAGCAGGTATTTGAAATAAATCCAATTATCTGAGCAAAACAAGGCAGTTCACCTACATTCTCTTCTTAAAACTGCTGAAACTCTAATGAGAAGGATATTTTGCAACATACCTCTCTTCCTCCACCCCCTGAAAAACATCCTGTGAGTGCTCTCTGCAGAGACCATAGCATCGCTGTTCTCCCTTTGATTCAAGGAAGCATTTCACTGGGGAAACGAGAACCCAACCAACAACACAGGGCAGAGAGTCAGTCTGTAAACAGAGGAATTTTCTCAGGCTCCAAGGCCCTTTGCTGGTGGCGGCATTCGGGTGCGGCCACTTCTAGCCGGGCTCCTTGCTGACTGACGTGCTCTGTCTGCAGTGGGGCGCCTGCTCACCGGAGCGGTGGGAGGTAAGAGGAATTAAGGTAATGCATCAGTGGTTGCCAGTGGAGGACATGGGAAGGAAAAATAAAAAGGAAAAAGGGGAAAAAAAAAAAGGGAAGGGGGGGCAAAAGAAATATACTATTTCAATCAAAGTCTGAAATTTGTAGAAGTGGTTTTGGTCGCAATATAGAAAAAATATTTATCCAAGAAACTCCTACTCGGGTGCGAACATCCTACTTCTAGTGGGATTTTGTTTGGCAAAGTGCTGTGAAAGAGTGGAAGCTAATACAGAGCATGTCTATAAACAAATATATTTATTTAGCACAGATTGACACATTCACTAGAGTATTTCAGTGATTACACGTGTAAAACTATTTCCTATAGTGGTTTCCTTTTGTGATTCTGCTAATTTATTCAATCCACCCCATTTTCATGCATTGAGTGTTACGAGCCATTTCAGCCACCCAGACTGAAACGCGTGTTTGGAGACTACACGCCTGTTTTTTCATTTCATCATCTACACGTAATTATTTGGTGATATTAGGAATTTGAGCTCAAATGGAAGCCAACCAACATTTTAATAGCTTAAAAATCATACAAAATGAAGTCTGCCCTGAGGTTAATGAATAAGAGCCAAATCTTGAGGCTCTCATTCAGTTTTTACTCACTCCTTATTCAGGCAAAAGTTGAGTCAATTGTAGTTGGACTGATTAAAACCAGAAGAACATACATTTGGACCTTTCTCTCAGGTAAAACTGAATAAATTATGTAGGATTAGGCTGAAGAATGGCATCCAATCGATCTTTCACACGTATTTCTGCAACACGCTGGAGAAAAAATCCAAGAGCTGAGGCAGTTTAACCAGTTAAAACAGTACGTTAGCAGAAGAATGAATTATTACACACTATGAGGTTTTATGACATTTAAAAAGAAATAGCCCTGAATCAAAATACATTTTCTGGTCCCTCCTGAAACTCTGAAGACCAGGATCAAATCCAAACAAAAAATGGTCCATTAAGTACGAAAGCCAAATGTCCTTATACTTCAAAACAAAGCTCCATCCCTAATTTGAACTTTAATTCAGGCATATATTGGTACAGTTGTTTGATGACAGGAAGCATATATAATTAAGGCAATTAAAGGTTATTCTTTAATTATATATAGGATGCCCTACTCCTTATTCAAAGAATGCAATATGCTTGTAAAATACATAAAGCAGAGCAGTTAATTCCTTTGAATAGTTAACACTTTACTTCTAATTGGTGATAATCACAGTAAGATGCTCCTCCCTTAAGTAACAACCCATTTTAGTACTGGCCAGCCCCACCAAAGTAACAACTCATTTATCCCATTTAAGCCAGATCTAAGCATGAGGATGTGGAAAAGAAAGTAGTGTGAAGAACAGATTTTTTCAGTATATGCAAAGTGAATAAGAGAAGGAAAGAAAACTGATAACAGGAATGATCTGGTCATCTGTGAGCAATAGCAGATCCCCTGGTCTAGTGTGGTAGTGTCCCTGCTCACTATCTCCTGACAGCCTGCAATTAGGATCTCAATGCCAAAACATGTCTAGCATATGAAGAGCTCAACTGTGGGTGGCTTTGTTTGTAAATGAGCAAGTGGGGACATGTAAAAAGCACAGCCTCCTCCTAATCACCATGCACGCTGCAGAGACTGGTTCTGCTGCCCCAGGACTTGGGTCTCTTCCCAGTGGCCACCTGCAGGACAGAAAGACTCCTTTATGTATTTGGACCTTCAAAGTGCTTCTGGCAAGTTATGAGCTGCAAGGATGTACCAAGAAACTTGGGATCCCAAGGAAGCCCAGACTTTATTTTACATTATACTTTTAAAATAACATTATATCCACATTCATATGTTGGAAAAGCTGGTTCACAAGTCAAGGTAGACTTCTAGTCTCTCCAAAGTGTAGCTTAGGTTATCTATAATCTTTCCAAATGTTTTTCTGTCTGTCTATTCCTTGTCTGCCTATCATCTTGGCAAAATGCACCATCCTAGAGACACCGGACGGTTACTGAGAATAGCAGAATTCAAAAATGTCCTTTCTAGATTTGACTAAATATTCCTTTTGGTTGCTTCTCATTGATTAGTGTTTAGAGGGGGCAATAATATTTACTTTGTGAAGAAAATTAAATAACTAGGTGGACTCTGAACTTTCATACTACGCTCCCTCTCCATAGACACACAATACTTGCTATGGCACACTTAAATGAAACTTACTTTGCAATGCTAATACAGACCAATGCCACTAACATTGGTAGGTCCGTGGTCTGACCTATCACATCAAGCTCTCTCTTCTTCAGTACCACATCTCATATGTTTTCTTTTGTATCCAATTTTACAGAAGACATACATTTATATGTACATTTATAAAACTGATACTTGTCTGAAAACAAACCGGCCAGGCCATGAGATTCTTCTGGCTGATTGCCATTGTTCAGTCATTAAATAGAGGCTTACGAATAGGGAGATGGATTACCCGCTTGTAACTCCACCAAGGGCTTTTCATAATATTGCAGCCCATATTTTTTTAATAACATTGAGGAATATTTAAATCCTGTATGAAGTTTTTTCATGAGTACTTCTTTGATGTTAGAACATTTTGATTTGTGTGCATGCTGACACCAGAACATCTCGATTACTGCATGTTCATTTATCAAAGAGTGCGGGGTAGATCCCGTTTGGATGTGCAATTATTGCACTAAATACATAACATGTGCTAATCATGCTGATAGCAACACCCCCACTTCCGATGGCTGGAAATACAAGAACAGCAAGTAATTACTGTAAATTAGGTCTCATACCTAACTCTTCATTTACAGTAATTAAAAAGGTTATTGTTACTAAAGCAATGAAAGAATTTATGCTAAAAAAGAGCAGAAAAGTGGTGGAGGAGTTACTGAGCTTCACACCTAGAACACATTGGAGTTCCTTGTCTTAAACCTAATGGGACCCAGTGGGTCTGGATCCAAGCAAAAAGAAAGCATGCTGTCTCAGTTACATTATTTATTGTAATGGTGTAATTCCCTTTTTCTTTGTTTCTCCTTTTCCCCCCAGCAGAATGTCTGTTGGTAAAATGGGAATGTCAAATCCAGGTTTTTGGCTGTCCAGTAGCTCTGAATTTCCTGGCTTTTTTGGCCTGAAATCAGACCCTTAACGTCGCTTTTGTGCATTTTGTTTTGGGTAATTGACATTAATTTTTAGGTTGCATCACTGACATCAATCAGCACTGTTCTCAGAGGACTAGAGTTAAGGGGCCACAATAAAAGGGCATGATATTGTTTCTTTTGTTTTATTTTTGGAGCACTTTGACTACTCTATACTTTTCCAGTTGATGTTACATTCTTTTTGTGTGAGACAGTGAAAAACATTACTGCCTGTCTTGTGTAAAAGAATACTTTGGCATTACGGTAAATGGCTCTAGAGGCTGGGACAGTCAGCCCTGGCTAAAATTCAAGTTGATACCTTTTGTCTATGTAACACTTTGAAGAAACAGCAACACATTTCTTTAGAGAGCTATGTTGCCCGTTACAGATGTTTTCCATATGGCAAATGGAAGGTCGGCCCCTTCCCCCTCCATTCATCAGTGTTCTCACATTGTGGAAGGCATCTACAAAGACAACATGGCTGTAAATGATACTGCAACAGAAGCCTCCATCAGCACGTACTGTAAATGAACAAGATGATTTTCATTGTACAGGGCAGGAATATGCACCATTGTAGCCCATTTATGGTGAGGATTTTGACTCTTCAGCTTCTCATTTTACTAGTGTACTGTGCAATACTCTGGACTATGTGGTCAAAAGAAGCCATAGTAGGCTTCAGAAGCTAACATGGTGAAAAGGAAAAAAATAGCTTAAATCAGTAGAGATTTTCATGCTGCATCAGATGGTGAGTTCAACACCTTCACCCACTAATCCTTAAGGGTAGGAAGGAAAACCTTCTCTCACACAAAATCATAATTTTAAGACCAGAAGTATCTGAAGCAGCTCAGTGGGGCTCAGACCTATTTTTTTAGACATAGGTACATAGCCATATACACAGCACCACAGGTACACCTTTATAACAGATAGCCTTTGGGCGAATAATTGATCTGTTGCCCCATATTTTGTATTGCTCTTATCAACAGGCAATAACAGCTACAACTAAAATGGACTTAGAAACATAGCTAGAATTTTAAAAGGGCAGAGTTATATTTCCAGGTGTTTAGCACCTGTAATGGTAATTGTATCTTCAAAAGATCATACAGCTCCAAAGTGCCTTTTTGTCATGCTTTCAGTCTGGTTCAAATGAGTCCATCACCCTAGGTGTACTCAGGATGCTTTGTCCTTTCATAAATCCTGCTAATTTTTTTGGATGCTGGTGCTATTTGGATGCCAGTGTGAATGCAGGTGTGACTTTCTAAGAGTTCAATATGTAGTTGAGGCATTTCCTCACATCAACCACTCCTTTCTCAAAACACATAACTGTCCTATCTCAAAAGCAGTAAACTTAAAAAAAAAAAAAAGAACCCAAACAAACATCAAATTTGTGTAAAAAAAAAAATATTTTGCCTATTTCCCTACACTTTTGGTTTTAGACAAGGTATGGAACCCTCTGTGTTACTCTATACTTAGTTTATAACTGGACCATTATGCTTCTTCATGCTAGTCAATATTTGTAACATATATAGATACTACCTTGTATATTTTGCCTTTAGTTATTATATATTATTGCATAGTAGCAATATAATCTTTAACATTTCTACAGTATAAACTCCACTGCTGAGATTTTGAAAGCCAACAAGTGATCTTAGCTATTTCACTCCTGGTCATTTCACCAGGAGCTATGTGGCTAAAACTTTAAGTAGACCTTAAATAATATTTACTTAAACTTTTCTTCTTTCTTCTTTGTTTTTTCATTATAATTTCCCTCTCAGTTTTCTAAAATGTGCACTCAGAACCTACAAGATATTCCCCAATAACCTGAAAACTTTTCTTTCAACATATTTTGTTGTTCACCTTTTCCTGTTCCTCACAACAACATTTTTTTTTCTACTTTATTACCTACTCTATTCTTTTTAACCTTAATCAAGTCTTTCCTTCTATTTATCTTTTTGCCCTCATTTGAGTTTACCCATCCCGGCTTCCCATCCCACTCTTCCTCCTTATGTAAGCCACTTCTCTCTTTGCTGCTTTTCTTTCCAACCTTATTTCTTCAGGTCTTTGTCTTTTGCTGAAATTATCTCCTCTGTAAAGAAGTGAAGGTCTTCTCTGTCTTGATATAATTCCATCCGAAACCTACTTCATTGTCTCCCAAACAGCTTTTAGCTCTACAGCTGTATCAGCAGTCAATGTAGAAACTAGAGAAAACTGGATCTACTGCTTATGAGAGTTGTATGACAGAGAGTTTTGGCAATACCAAAAGGGGCATTGGGCATGCAAGAGAAATTCAGTGTTTGTGTATAGGAGTAGTAGGATCATAAACACCAATTTGGAGTAGCCAGCAATTGGCATTCAAGGCACAGAGCCCTCAAAAGCTTGAGGGAGTTTTCATATTTCCCACAAGCTTAAGTTCAGTCTTGGATATTAAATATAAATGTAAGTGAAGCATGCAATTTTCTTTTTTCTTTTGGCTGTAATTACTCAGTTTGCTTAAGGAAAAGAAAGCAGGAGGAAGAGGGAAAAAAAAGGCACATGCCACCTTCATGTCAAAGAGAAGCATATTTATGCCTAGTCCCTAGAAGAAATTACTCAATTCACCTTTGTGGCAATATTTCCATTGTGAAAGGCTGAGGTGCTGCCTCAGAAACGGTGGCCCATAGGTTTGCCCTGCTCTGAGACTCATGAGCCATTCTAGCAAGCTTCTACCTTTTCTTGATAATGTGGTGTCACTTATTTGCTGTAATATTTCCTTCCTCTGTCTTTAGCTGGGCATGAGTCAACTCAAAATTCATGATTAAGTCTCACATAGCTCTTAGCAAATGCAGAGATAGTGTGGAGTGTGTTTTGGGGTGATATTTATTCCTTGAGGAGAGCTGTTGATGGAGTGAACCACTGATCCTGGCACTCTGTATGGGGATTGAATTCATCCATCCCCAGGAAACAACCCTTTTTTGCTATGTAACGTGTAGTACTTATGACAGGCGTTACAGAGAACAAAACTGGGGACAACAAAACATAAGCATTTCCACACTGCACAATAAAGCATCTCAGTCCTGGTCTGGAAAAGAATATAGCAAAGAGAGTTGCTGATTCAGTTTTGGCTTTTGAAGCAACCAGACAAGGTGCCAAATGTGGTGGTGTTTCTGTCTTGTGGGCAAATTTTAATCAGGCACCAGGCAGAGTCAACCAACTAATTACTCACAGGCCACTTGCCCAGTATGAAAAGGGAACAATTTTCAATCTTTGACAGATTGGATTTGAACAGGCAACAGAAGTGAAAGCATCTATTGTCCATTATCCAGTCCAGCCTCAAGACTTCCAATTTCTCAGTTACCATGTAGCCTGTTCAGAAAAGGTTTGTCAAGCAACAGACTCTCTAAACAAATTACATCAAAATTCCTTACACTATGCCACATATTCAACTTGTATTCCAAAAAGAGTCACATAGTAAGTTTCTAATAAGGACACTGGTTATTAAGGCACTCTACATTTTCTAGGTCAAAGAGGTGAAAGGCAAAGTCAAAATAACTAAAATAAAACATTCTATCAATCACGTGCGTTTACTTACAAATACCAAAAAGGGAGATATGAAGAGACCTGCTGCTATACTAACCAAAATTCGGCTATTTTGAATTGCCATCTTCTTGATGAAAGCAAGATTTAAGGTGCCACAGTTGGTTTTTTGAAATACCCAAACAGCTTAGAAAAAGCTGGATCCTTCTTTCTTTTCCCACTCTTATCTATGAAATGTATAAGATAGACAGAGCAAAGAAATACACTGGTAATGCATGCTGTTCCTTTTTGTACAATCAAAGACCAAAGGTGGATACCTTTTATTCTTTAACAATATACTCTTTCTAGGTAACCCAGGGATCTAAACTGAGAAATGTAAAATTTCTTAATGCATCTACTAGGAATTTTTTTAAATTGCCATCTGAATTTCCTTCTTCCTAGAAACATTAAGATCTGAGATTTCTGAAAAGAACATTATACCATTTCAGTATATTTGGAGACATGTTTCTTCACAGTGCTGCATCTTTATATTAGCAGATAGGAAGAGAAAAACATATTTTTTTCTGCAGATTTCTTCTGTAGAAGACACCCTTTATTTTCCTACTTCTCAAATGTATTCAAACCCATACTTACTGTGAAGACTAGAGCACTTTATCGATTTATCAAGAAATACACTTTGTCAAAAATACAATTAAAAATATCTCCCATTTCCTAATTGTCCAAGTGTTTATCTGAAATTATGATTTTGCAGTGGTTGAGTGAAACTCATTGAGAATTGATGTGTACTCAGTTAATAAAATGTTGATTTAAAGAAAAAAAAACCCTGAAAACACAGAGTCAGACTGAGGGGCTAAAGCTGCAACCTGCTTTCTAATGTGGGGCATGGAACAGCCTGGTACAAGGAAGGAAGCAGCTAAGAACAGCAGTGGATATGCTTGTTCACTAACAGTTCAGAGCAGTCTCTGTTGGTGGGCTTCATGGACCCCCAGATGTAATCCTGCCCCCACCCCACACTTCCTGGCAAAAAAACCCAAACCAGTTAGGGTGGGCTATGGTACCACTTGCTTTCCTTCTGGGTGAATCCAGAGGAGGAAGGGATCAGGATAAATTATAGGTCCCTGCAAAAGCTCTGTGTGTTTATGATCACACCATCTGGAAACAGTGATAACTGCACTATTAATGGAGGCGTCACTACAGAAGATCTGCCGTGTCTATTAAAACCAGCCATGCTGTGTGCTGGCTTATGATGCATGTTTGCTCTAATTTCCTCCCTGACATTTCATTTCTAAAGCTGTCAATAACCATTAACCTTCCTGACATTGAAACTCTAAATCAATGTCCTATTCTAGCTCTGATTTTGAATCTGAATTGTGATAAGCAATACCAAAGGCTAAGTTTACAATACAGAGTTGCCCTAATCTAAATCATAATCTAGGTGGTGGGACTTTATTTCCTTGCTTACACAAAGCTCTTTGCATCATAAACCAGGATACAATGTGATATCCTAAAATTAAATTCTTAATTTGATGGCAGAATAGCAAATATTCTCTATTGGTAAGTGACAGCTTGATCCTGCAGTTTTCAATGGACAGAAGTGTCCTGTGACCAGGGGAATTGCTCACACTCATACAGTTTAAGGCCAGAAGGGAAAATTAGATCATCTAGTCTGACCTACTGAGTACCACAGACCACAGAATTTCAGCCAGTTGCCCCTATTTTGGGCCAGTAACAAGTTTAACAAAAGCATGTTTTCCAGAAATTCATCTGACTTCCATTTGGAGACATAGAGAATTAGACAATACAGAACTTCACTTGGTAGATTGTTCCACTGTTAATCACCTCGTGCTTTATTTCTAACTTGAATTTCTCTGGTATTACTTTTCTACATAAATACAAGTTACAAGAACAGCAATTATGACTGTCTCCACAATAATGGTAACATTAATGTGAAAATAACATGTCCAATTGGGATGTTAAGAAGCCTTTTGGCCACATGCACAGAAATATTTAAGCATCAGCTGATCCAGATAAGCCTTTTACTGGATTTACTGAGATGTCTGAGTCAGGTACAAAAGGATACATCTATGGAAGCATTTTAGTTTGGATCAGGGGTGTGGTTTTGAAACAAATCTCCTATTCATCCCCACTTACTGCACATCAGTTTGCACCATAGCATGATTTCAGAGCACACAACTGGGCTCTTTTTGTATAAAACCAAATCAAAAGATGCACTCCAACCACTAACAGGCATACAGTCAATGGGGCCAGATTAGACCTAGTGCTAGAGTGAAAGTAAACCCCACTGAAATGCTCATCATGTGCATGTTGGGTCGGCACCAACCATTTGTCTTGTACACATCTGCTCCTATTTGTACTACTTGCAAAGCAGGCACAGCCTAATTTCCCCTGACTTTAAGGAACCTTGTGCCAGCAGCAGCAGAGAATAGAAAATCAGGATCAAATCACTTCAGGAGAACAGTAATTGCAGGAATTAATTTAGTTGAACAACAGCTGGGTATTAATCCATAATCTAAAGAATAATGACAGTGATCAGAAAGTAATATAGAAAACAGAGTCCCTTTTTTCAGTGGTATCCTTATGTTTAGGAAATAACAAATATTGTTATTCTGGCTCATCCTGAAAAGCCCAAGTACAGAGACAAAGGGCTTCAAGAAGAACTGCCAGGAAAAGATAAAGAGAGACACTGACATGGAAAAAGGACAACAAAGTATAATAAGTATCAGAATTCAAAATGCAGAAATGGCTCCTCCACAAGACTTTAGAGACAATCAGGATAGTTGATTTAATTGTTTCCAGTCAATGACCTTCAACATACTGTCCAAAGGAAGAATAGGAATACATCTTCAGAACTTGCATCCATTTATCCAGTCCAGAGATATGGGTCCATTAAGCATTTTATGCTAAAGGAGACTTAAAATGAGACATGCAGTTCCACATGAGACCACTTAAGAAAGTTGAGGGTTTTTGGGGCTGCCAGACCAGCAGCATCATTATCAGAAATAAATGTTTCTACATGGGACAAAAACTACCAAGAAATAAGCAAAGAGCAGCAAGAAGATGGCTAGGTCAGTGGTCACTTCAAAATATCTTTGTTTTTATTGAGGAAACTTCCTGGAGAACATAAAGGTCAATGCGTGAGTGATCATGGCAAACCAAGATTTATTACAGAGATCTTTAGGGAAGTGACTGACAAAGCAGAAGAGCTATTTCAGTCTTAGTTCAACAGTTTCCTCTATCTTTCAAATCATATTTCCTGTAAATATTCATTTCCAGGAGTCAAAAGGCAGAAGACTTGGCCAGTATGACCTCTTCTAGATCACAGTTCCTAATCATCCCATCTTTTCAGAACACAATAGTAGCACATGCCTTTTATAAGGAGTAAAACAATCAGTAGAAATTTCAGCATTCACTTTCAGAACAGCACAAACCTCTCTTTAGTATTTTAATAAAAAAACCCACAACACTGCCCTCCTCTTTCTGCTTCTAATATTTTCACCTTTCCAAAGGATTGATATATTTTTTATTTTTTTTTTTTTTTTTGATTTCTCCTTTCTGGGATGAAGAACTAAAGCACTGAAATTTTACAAAACCAATGAAAACATTTGTTCCAACCAGGGCCAAGTACCAACACAAAACACACAAAAGCTTTGCTCTTAGCCTCCCAGCAAAGATCTGTCAATCCAAAAGTCTGAAATACACTGCAGAACAGAGGAGATAGGGCTCATGCTGATCTCATCAATGACTTCCTGGGATGTCCAAGACTGGAAATAGGTGCTGATTTAAATTAGATTTTAAGTGTTGGACTGTTCGAGAAGGTAACCAATATCTACGAGAATTTTTCAAAAGATAAACTTGGTCTCCGAATTCCAGATGCACAAAAGAAAAAGGAAATTCCCAACAAAAGGGGGAATCTGAGAAGAATAACAAGGTGATTTTGAAAACCTTGTAAGGTTCTGAGAAGTCTCTTTGGTCTTTGACTCTTTGGCTGGTGATGCTAGATATATGCAAACAGTAATCAGTTCCAGGCCTGCAGAAGCAGTGCTCACTCATAAGAGAATAAAATTATAGCTTACATAGGAACTGAGAAGAATCTTGACTATTTGAGAAAATCTTTGACTATTTGGCAAAGGAAAGTACCAGGAAAGTAGAGGGGTGGAAATGGAAAGGTTGTATGGAATAAGAAAAGAAAATTATACTGTTTAGACAAATTACACAACATAAGGAGAGAAGAGGGGTAGGAGGACAGCAACAGCAAAAGGATCACAAAGCAAGCTCCAGAATAAACAGACATGGCAAAAATAAAAAGAATTTACAATTGGTACGTTCAAGGAACCTGGTATATATATCATTATCTGTGGAGAAATGTCCTTGTCACTGCAGTTTTCACCAGCATATCAATACATTCTCTGATGGAGTGGCACATGTACATGACAGTCTTCAAAATGAAATGCATTATTCTCCTGTTCCCACTCGAAACCTCACCTTCTTACCCACTCCCTGGTACTGTAACCAGTTGGTCCTGGAAAGATGCCAGATGTGATCATCTCCTGTATTACAGCGTTCACTGTTGATACTGGAAATGAAACCTCAGGCATGATAATACTAAGAGTTAACACACCAACACTGCTATGCCAGCTCAAACCAGTTACACTATTTTGACTCTGTGGTGGTTGTGAGTTTTCCTTCTCTCCTTCCCCCTCCTCTGATCAAGGACACACATGGCTACCCAAAAGCAGCAAAGCCTTTCTACCAAAATTACTCTCCTTTAGTAACACGACCGCAAAAGACTGAAACACACAACACTGTCTGCCATTGCCCTATTCTGGTTGATTGTCTTTTAATAGCTACAGTAAAGCTGTGCAAAGGAATAATATTCCACATCCTTGACTTGCTGGTGAAGGGTCCAGAGCACAAGTCTTATGAGGAACAGCTGAGGGAACTGGGGTTGTTTAACCTGGAGAAAAAAAGGCTCAGGGGGGACGTCATCACTCTCTATATTACCTGAAAGGAAATTGTAGTGAGGTGGGAGTTGGTCTTTTCTCCCAAGTAACAACTGACAGGACAAGAGGTTTAGACTAGATATTAGGCAAAATTTCTTAACAGAAAGGGATGTCAAGCATTGGAGGAGGCTGCCCAGGCAAGTGGCAGAGTCACTACCCCTGAAGGTATTTAACAGAAGTGCAGATGTGATGCTTAGGGACACAGTTCAGTGGTGGACCTGACAGTGCTGGGTTAAAAGTTGGATATGATGACCTTACAGATCTTTTCGTTTCTATGATTCTGTGACTCTCCCACACTGTATATAGACAATCCCAAAGGAAAGTGTGCCTTAGATGAATCTGCTACTTTGTGAGTAAACCAGGAAGTTTAGTCCCCTTTTATAGTATCTTTTTATTTTTGAGAGACCGCCCAAACAGTCTGAAGTTGAGCTGAAGCAAAGTTACTGATGTCAAGGAGCCAAGATCTTTCTTCATGGCTTGCTGAATGAGGATGGAAGAAAACTGTTTGTACTCAGTTGTCCTTTGCTTCTCCAGGCTAGCTTTGAGCCAGAGAAGCAGGAAGAGAAGAAAGATGAATAAGTGAAAAGGGATAATGTTTATCTTTTGACAAAATCATAATGTTCTGCTCCTAGCTCTAGCAGCCAAGACTTACTGTTGCATCTTTAAGACAGATAGTCTCTTCTCTCAGAGACGACAGGCTAATTATAGTGCTTTTGCCAGAGGGAACTCACACATGCAAACCATTATGTAAAATATAATTTTTTTCTTTAAGAATGCTCAAGACCATTAGGCATGGTTTTTTCAATGCTAGAAAATCAAGCCAAAAATGAAAATAAACAGTTTCAAGTATTTGCAACATAATTCCCTCATGCATTTATGGAAATATAGTAAAAAGTGCCTTAAAAATGTGGTTTGACATTTCATGCTGCTCTGTTTTTCTATTTTTCCAGTTCTCAACATTTGCCCTGTTGTCCTGTATCATTTCAGTTCCACTGCAGTTTGGAAGAGATGATGATGGTAGCCTTTGTCATTTCTACAGTGCTTTTCAGCCTTGTTTTAACTGATGGGTGACAGCATCACAAGGACTTGGCGTAAATTATAGAAATGCTTTATAAATTCTCCTGCATAAACCAAAAGTAAACTCATTGTATGCAAACTATAGAACTGTTCACCAAGATAATTACACATAGAGCACTGCTTCCCTAGTGACGTGCTTTGGTAAATTAAGGCTTAAGTGATGATCTACTTCATTTAACATGGAAATACCATCCCTTTTTCCAAACTCCCCTTCCTCCAGAAGGATGGATTTGCTTGATACACTGCTACTTTCAAGAGCAATTCTCACTTTAAGCCAAATATGGAACAAATTCACCAAGTTTGGCTATGATGATATGAAACGGCTTCATCTCTGTTTTGTGCAAACAGAACTGAACTACTGCCTATCTAAACTAGCTGGTATTTTAAAGGTTTTGTCTAGTCTATAAAGCACAGGACTATTGACAAATCAAACCACGGTTTAATGGACTAAGCAAGCAACTGCATGCCACAAATTCCTCAGTTTTAATCCAGATTTTCTTGGTGCTCACCTTCTTGTTCCATAAAACTGAGATAATATTTATCCTCTACTTCATGAGGGTGTTGTGAGAGTGAGTAAATGTTTAGACAGCTCTTCAAAAGGTCAGATCCTAAGCAGGCACCTGTATTTTACTGAAGTAAACCGTTTCCTCAGATTTCCAGGGCTCCCTTCCTCAGATCATGGCTTCCTTTTCCACCATCTCTCAGATTGGTTCATAATAATCATCCACATGCATAAAGTCACACTGATTTGGGGCTTCAGAGAGATTTCACCCGTAAATTTATTATGTATATAGATTATCCCTCTACCACAGGAATAATTCAGGAAAAGTAAGTGCTAAGAAACTTTTATTACTGATCTTAATCCATAAGCACGACACCACAAAATGTGTTGGTAATGCCAGTCAGTTTTAAAATTGTCAATTAATGTATGACTTGCATAAAAACATAAAGTGGAAAAATAACTTATTTTACAGAAAATGTTTTAGGAACCACTTTCTTCTAGATACTTCAGCAATTGATGCTTTATAAAGGTTTAAAAGAAAATCTTTAAAATCCATGCTTTATTAGATGGTCAATTCCAGAGAGTCGACACACTGTATAATCCCATCAGCGGTAAGTTCTCAACAAACAAGTCACACATATGGAAAAAAGATTCTAGACCAGGGCAGGACGCAAAAAGAGCTTAAATCGGTTACAACCAGGTTTTTCCTCAGTTTTAACTCATAAGTGATGACATAAAACCCAGAAAAAAACAGTTCCAACTTGAAAATGATTTAAATTTGCCAGCTCCAGCCATTTCTGGAAGTGAGCCAACCTTAATTTGGATTTAGGCTTCTCAAAGTTTGCACAGCTATAACTTTAACCTGCTGCAGCCTAAAAAGTGGACCTAGCTAAGAGACACAAAAAATATTCCATGTAATTTAACACAAGTGACAGTCTGTTCTCGCCAGGTACCTGAGCGCAGGATCAAAATGTTTTAGTTGCTTCATTCCAGGAGAGGGTGGTGCTGTGTCTTTATGCCCATCTTAGACGTACCTTCTGTACAGATCTAATGCTGCATAAGGATAATGCTCGAAAGGGGGAATATGACTTGTTTTCCAAAAGGGAATATTTTCAGAGTCGAGCTTGTAATTTATATTTGCAAATCTCCAAATTCAACAATTTCTCAGCCTCTATAAACTTGCAGATGGAAAGATCATGTATTTGGAATAAATAATGTCTAAGCTTCACCTTCATTACAGGGCATTTTCTGTCAGAAGAGTGCTATATCCTGACTCCTGGAACACACAGAAGCCCTTTGTAGTAAAGCTATCACACTGGGCTGTTCCAAGTGTGCAGCTAAGGAGGTTAGCATTAATAGTATCACAGGATTGGAGGAGGGGGTTTAAAAAAATCAAAAGAAAATATCTCAACAAGCATTGACTGGGAATGCCAATAGCTCTCTCAGGATCCTGCCTGAAATCCAATAGTATTTTTTATTTTAATAGGTAGAAATTAACTTTTTTACTTATTGAAAAAAAATTACATCAAAACATTTATCCTTTTACTATTTTTCCAGCCCTTTCCTCAAAATCTGCTGGCTACTAAAACATTGCTGTATAAATAAAAAAGGCCCCACTTTGTAACTTTCCTTCTCTTTTCCCTTCTTACACAATGTGATCACTGTTTGCTAGATTACACTTATAGCAACAGGCTTTGATGTCACGCAGCAAGTGCTATGACTTCATTATATGCATACAGAACACAGAAGGATTGTGTGAAAACATTACCAGTCTACAAAACAGATATCCAGTGCCTGAATCAAAAACCAACAGAAACTTTGGAGCAGGTCTTTGACCATGAGGAACATATAGCAAATATACAGACCACATTAGGGCACACAATACCAGTTGCAGCTACACAATGTTTGATCAGAGGATCTCAAAGCATGATTTGGCATCAATCATCCCAACGGTATTAAAGAAGATAAAATACATTCTTACAGGAAAGCAAAGTGGGAGAGAAAAAATATCTGTTTGTATTTGTCAACAGCAAGTTGACAACATCATCATCGACATCTATAGTTCACATAGTTCTCAGCTGAGCAGTAAGTAGTGTTACCTGCACAGTGCAGTAAAACAAGACAACCTTATTGTAATGCTGAAGCCTATGAAATGAGAGGCTATGACATTCTTCTTGTTATTACTATTATTAATAAACATCATATAAAAGATGCAACAGGTACTGAATGCTGTTGAAGGGGATCTAACATGATAGTTGTGCAGTTCTTAGAGATGACTGCATTTTCTATAAGTTAAGAATGACTTATTTCTAAACCACAATTGACTACATAAAGTTACTGAGGGGAAGGCACCTTTTCCACAGATCAAACAGCATGTGGTAACACTATGAAGACTTTGCATGTGGCTGCTCTGAGGGCCAGGGTTTAAGACTTCAGCTTTAGAGCAGTCAACAGCACTAGGACTTGACCTCAAGATAAAACAGTCTCAGGGAATATTCCCGGACTCTCTAAAAACCCCTTTACACTTAAATTGTTCAACTAACCCCAGGAATGCTTTTGGCACAGGGCAACTACCATTCCCCAGTGCTGGGACACAGTCCTGGGACCTAGTCCCCCCGGTATGCGGGGACTAGAAACCATTCTCAGGAGGCGGGTTTGGGGATGACCACCCTATTTTAGAGGATAAGAAAATTGAATAATATAGATGTGGGGCATTCAATGCTTGTTAGCCTCAGTGTCAGAGAGCACAGACACAGTTAATCTCCTAGTACAGACATGGCTTTATGCAGTCAACTCCCTAGGCTCCTCTGAAAACCTCAGCCCAGATAGCTGGAAAAGTGTCCTAACTGAGTAGCTAATAATCACAGTGCAAGCAAGCATACTTTCTAACTTAAAAGCTATTATTTTAATATCCACATGAGAAATATGCTTTGTTGAGGAAGTCTAATATGACGCAAAACAGGTATCTTTGTGTTGCCATGCAGGCTGTGTTTATATGCTGATAAGGTCTTGTTCCACTAACGAGAGTAAAAAAATATAGCCTTCACTTTCAGAAAAGCTAACTGCTTTATCTGACATAGCTTCCCAGAAAAGCAGTGTCCTTGCACATTGGAATGGGCAGCCTGCCAGCTTGAGCTAAATTGCCTACAAGGAAGAAGACATAATATTACAGTTAATATTGGAAAACATTGTAATTTGCTTTTTGCTTGCAATTTTATCTGACAAAAACAAGACAGTTGGAAAAAAAGAAACAACATAAGGTGTGCTTGGCTGCTGGCAACTCCTTAACCCTATCTAGTGGGGAATGCTTTGCTTTATTCAAAACAAACTATCATAGGGCCAGTAAAGACAGGATCAATAAAACATTAGGCTGACAAATCTGTTCAACAGGATGAGAGAGAACAGCCCAGGATGGCAGAGTTTAGACTGGATTAATAGCAACAAAAGGCAGAAAGAAGGTAAATAGGGATCTCCTATTTCATCTGTCATGTAAGAGAAGACAGGAAAATAAATAAATAATGACACTTAGTCCTATCACTGAGTTTAATACAGGTATTTATACGAACACTTAGATCAGATATAGCTCTCTTATAGGAAAACCTCTTCCGGCAAAGTGTAACTTAAGAGAAACATCATAGTGACTGTGCTAGAGTTTTAGTCATGATTCTTCCTTCCTGTTCTGCTTGGTCTTGAATGCTATTTGTGACAGTCTTTACACTTTATTGCTGCAATTACATCCCATATTTGAGTGTCTCAGAACACTGCAAGGATCAAATGTAAAGCCCAAATAACCAAAGCCAAAAAGAAGGGAAAAGAGAGAAATGTCAAAGATGATGATAATGAGATCATTAAATGCAGAAACAAATGACATTGAAAACTAGCAAGGACTTTCTGGAGCTGTTCTGGATGGGTAAGTAAAATCTGTCTTCTTGAGGGAAGAGCATACTGAACATCCTATTTAGATTATTATTTTTTTTAAATACACACATCACATTACCTGGTTAAATTGTGTATTTTGGGTACTGAGTAGTTTGGTTTAAACTGTAATTCGCAACAGGCAGTGCATTTCTGGACGATTATAACATGTCTCTGGTAGCATTTTAAGGCATAAAGCCAAAAGACTGGGTGACTTAAACTACCCGAGATGTGCAATAATCCCCCAGAAATGCTCTGGATTGTCTTACAGCTATTATAAAATGTGATATTTATATGATGCATATAAATAAGAACAGTTATGGCTGTGTACTTAGTAAGCCTTATTCACATCAGTACAGCCCATTAGCAGCAAAACTAAATGTGTCAGAAAATTCTTTCGGTTTAACAGCTGCCACCTCTACAATTCTCAGTCAAATTCACCAAGATGCATAAAGGCAGCTTCATGATTAAAACTAATGGGCACACTTGTAGCCTACTTGTCCTGGCTTATTTAGCTGCTTTGGATAAGGTCAGTTGTGTATCCTCAAAACCACAGCTTCCTTTAGCAGTCATGACTTTATCCTTCCCCCAGTCACCTTCTACTTTTCATCATCCTTTTAGGATCCCACTTTAAGAGATATATTTCTTCAGTCCTATTCTCTGGGGCCTACAGTAATTCAGCCTTCTTCTACTTATCTTCTATGTTATTTTTAGGTAATCTCTGTGGCAGTTTGAGCTCATGACATGTGCACCAGTAGTGCTTATATCTGCCCTGCTGTAAGAAGCAAAGAGGGGAGATTTAGATCTGATATTAGGAAGGAGTTCTTTCCTGTTAGTGAAACAGGATGCTCAGAGAAGCTGTGGCTGCCCCATCTCTGGCAGTGTTCGAGGCCAGCTTGGACAGGGCTTTGGGCAACCTGGTCTAGTGGAAGGTATCCCTGCCCATGGCAGGGGTTTGGAACTGAATGATGTTTAAAGTCCCTTCCAGCCGAAACCATTCTATGATTCTGTGATTAATCCTCTTCGCACATCTAAAATAAGAGCTGCATTCATACACTGCTTAGCTCAATGAGTTTTCAAGTTCCAATTAAGAGCCTTGGGGTGTAATTTTAAGAAATATGACAAAAAATGACACAAATATCCAACAGTATTATGAATTTATCACTTACTTGAAAATGCTGGGTGTCATGTTTTTCTATAATTGGGTATTTGACTTGCAAGTAAATATCTGTCTATTCATAATACTGATTTCTATTAAGCATACATGTTAAATACAGTTCTTTTCTTTTTCTAACTCTTGACACATAAGTTGTTTAAAGGTATAGGACATTATAACATTGCACAGAATTTCCGCTGTTAAATAACACTTCTAAAAAAGTTTCAATATCCATAAAATTTACTTAGAAACATAAAATATTCTGTCTATGTAGAGTTTTCAAATACTATTAATATGAGATGGAAAAATCCAACAACAAAATAAACTATCTTAAATATTTTCACTAATCACTGTTATGAGAGCTCTCAGTTGCAAATGATAGAGAAAAATATTTTATTATTTTACTTTTTTAATAAATCTGAGGGTTTTTTTTGGATAGTAAGTTCCAGCTCTTCTGTTACCCTCTGTTTTTTTAAACTGTATTTGTGTATTTCATTCACTGAGAACAGAAAGAATATGTATTTACATAATTAATAAAATGTGATTATAAAACTGGTAAAGAAATTCAGAGGGAAGTGGATATGAACCCCACCTTTAATATGACTAGTAAGTACCAAGATGTGCAACAAAACTTTGAAAACAGTATTCTGAATATAAAATAGCATGATTTATTAATATTTTAGGCTTAATAAAACAAAAAATTTATACTGTATCTAACAATCCTATAATTAAGCCCTTACAGTGCTAACATCACCCTCCATATAAATTAAAAGAAAGATATCCCAAAATCTTCTGTGCATTCATCTCAACTTACTTTTTTCATGTTAGAGCACAGAAATCTCTCAGTCTGTGCTAGTCATCCCCATCTCCAGTTACAGTCTGTGCTGAGAAAAACACTGGTTAGAAGGATGTATATCTCTGAAAGCGCCTTCTCCTGTATGCCTACATTTGGCAAGATAAATTCCTACCTCATTGTTTCAGAAAATGCAAATTTTGTCAGTTCAACCATATAAACCTCCACAATTTATTTGATTATATATGTTATTTTAACCATGTTAGTCATGTAAAGTTGAGCTTTCTGAAAAAAAAAAAAAAAAAAAAAGAAGTGGCTAATCTTGAACATTTTCAACAAATAATAAATTATTACTGACTTCCTTTAAATAGCAAGCCAGTTGTCAACAAATCAGGCTGTTAACTGAAACTCCTGAAACTGTAGCTCCTTCTTGCAATGACTGCAAAGTTCAGTGAGCAATATTCTTAAAGAGCCACTTGCCATGCCAGTAACCCCCCAGCAACTTACTGCACCTTAAAGACAGGAGTTCTTACTGTGAAAACAAGAGTGTGCAGGCCTCTTCTTACAAACAGGAGAAATTAAGTTCCTAAAGTATAACTGTTCTGCATTTACACACCTTACTAACTGGAAAGTGAGCAGTTCAGAAAAGCATACACCTTTCATTCAAGTGTAGGATGACAGAAACATTACATTTATAAAGACTGAGGGTATACTGAAAATGCAGAGAACCATCCCTGTGGTTTTCTTAGACCACACAATAGTATATCCAAGCTGAGGGCACTGGACTGCAGCCTCGACAAGTGCATTCTACAACAGTCAGCTACCCCGAAATGCTGGTTTTTAAAACGCATACAACATTGAAATTAGCCACAGCAGTACCCTCCTACAACACAACAGGTACAGCTGCAGCCATCCGGGTCCCTGCTGAGCAACCGCATGTGTGTGACCCTGCAGCCTGGTCCAGTTTAGCACACTCAACCAAAAAAATTTGAGGATGTGTTTCCAGACGAGTTATCGTGCCTTCTCAGGATAAGCTACACACCTTATAGTTCAGAAAATGGCATTTTCAACGTTATCTATATATATAACCCTGACAGCCCTCGGACTGGTATTAGTAGTTTGCAAATACCCCAAATTAATCTGGATGCACAGCAGAGAAAAATAACTTTCAGGTAAAATAATAATAATGTTGTTATTATTATTAGTCCTACTTTTCTGGGGAAGGCAGACAGAGAAGATATGTTCTATTACTGAAGCTTGTGCTCAGTGCACAACTAAGTGTTTATGCGTTTTAGTTTGGCTTAGAGAGAAGCGACAAGCAGATAAGTAAATTGGGTCTGAGATATTTAATCCAGAAAATGTATCTCAAAAATAACCTTGAAGCCATAAACCAGCTGTTTACCAACTCTTACTCTACTTTGTTATGAACACTTTGGCTGACTGCTAAATTAAGAAATACACCTCAACAAGGAACAGGATGTAAGATACGTTATCAGGTTGTAATGAAGCAACAGGCATATCTAGCCACCAGGAACAACAACCTCTTATGGAGCTTACTCAGAAAAACACATCTCAAGTTTTTAATTTTGTAAAGGCTCACCTCTGACTCATCCTTTCAGAAGCATAAACTCATGGCAGACTAAACTCTTTGTTGACCATGGATCCCTGATAATGAAACCAAGTATATTTTACACTGCCTTTATAGAATCTACTTCATTGATGTGAATTACATCCAGAACACTATAGTAATCACCTACTTGCAAAGCCTGAAAAATAAAAAAATGTCAGCAAATTCAGCATTTTGCACATTGGCTTGAACTTCAAACTTCATGAAAAATGTTCTGAAAGGAGAGGAGCATCTCAACTACATTTTGAGACCAGATAATCAGATTAACTGAGCTTCAGGTGAAGTCCTATCAACACTTTGGTGGCTGGCAGCACAGCTACTGTGATCAATTAGGTTAATTCAAACTAAAAGGTATGCAGGCTTTATGTGTAGTTCCTAGCATGGTTACAAGGGAAGCAAATGTATTACAGCATTTTTTTAACTGTAATGGGTACATCCATGAAGCCTTTTGAATCCAGAGAGTGATGAGAAGACAGAAAACTTGAATTTACACAATCCCTAAACATGCTCTCAAGAATATTGTAATTCTCAGACTCACTGAGGCTGAAAGGCACCTCTAGAGATTGCCTAGTCTGACACACTGCTCAAGGCAGGATCACCTAGGGTAGGTTGCTCTGGGATGTGTCCACTTGGGTGGGTATCTCCAAGGATAGAGATTCCACAACCTCTCTGGGCAACCTGTTCCCACGTTTGACCACACTACCTCACAGATAAGGAAAAGAAAAAAGTTTTTTTCTTTTCAAGTGCAATTCCTGTATTTCAGTCTGTGCCTGTTGCCTCTTGTCCTTTCACAAGGAAGCACTGAAAGAAGTCTGTCTCTGTCTTCTTCACACCCCTAATCTAGTATTTCTACATCTTGATAAAGTGCCCCTGAGGCTTCTTTTCTCGTGGCTGTACTCTCAGCCATCTCTCAGTCTCTCCTCACATGAGAGATATTCCAGTCCCCTAATCATCTTAGTACCCCTTCACTGGCTTGTTCCAGTACATCCATGCCTCCCTTGTACTAGGAAGCCCAGCAGTGGACTCCAGATGGGTCTGACCAGTGCTGAGGAGAGGGGAAGGATTACCTCCCTTGATTTGCTAGCTATGCCCTGCCTAAGCATAGAATCACAGAATCACAGAATGGTATGGGTTGGAAAGGACCTTAAAGACCATCTAGTTCCAGCCCCCCTGCAATAGGCAGGGACACCTTTCACTAGATCAAGTTGCTCAAAGCTCCATCCAACCTAGCCTTGAACACTGCCAAAGAAAAGCACACCAGGGTACTGTTGTCCTTCTTCGCTTTTTCTGCAAAGCTCCTTTATCAGATGCTACCCTACGGAAAAACCACACATGACATAGACAACAGAGTCAAACATAGATTGAAAACTTAACTATAAGCCACCCTGAGGACAATATCATGCAACAGCAACCAGACATGAGTGAAAACAGGTAAGCAAATGGGACATGGATAAGGAAGGGCACTATGCTGCAGATTTCTCTGACAAACTCTATCAATCAACATAAACACAGCCATCCATTATTGAGAG
>JANHGB010054726.1:0-31920 GCA_026283785.1 Coracopsis vasa
CTAACTGGGCCTTAGCTTTCCTAACCTGGTCCCTAGCTTCCCGGACAACATCCCTGTATTCTTCCCAGGCCACCTGTTGTTGCTTCCACCTTTTACAAGCCTCTTTTTTCCCCTCCAAGTTTCCTCAGCAACTGCTTATCCATCCACGGAGGTTGCCTGGCCCTCCTGCTGCACTTCCTTCAAGTTGGGATGCAACACTCCAGAGCTTGTAGTAGGTGATCCTTGAATATCAACCAGCAGTCTTGGGCCCCCCTGCCCTTTAGGGCTATATTCCATGAAACCTTACTAAGCAGGTTCCTGAAGAGGCCAAAGTCTGCTGTCCTGAAGTCCAGGGCAGTGAGCTTGCTGCACGCTCTTCTCACTGTCCTGAGGAACTCAAACTCAACCATCTCATGATCGCT
The DNA here is from genome assembly GCA_026283785.1 of Coracopsis vasa. Lineage (NCBI taxonomy): Eukaryota > Metazoa > Chordata > Aves > Psittaciformes > Psittacidae > Coracopsis > Coracopsis vasa. The sequence continues at coordinate 402 of JANHGB010054726.1, forward strand.
GCAACCAAGGCTGTCCTGGAGTGTCACATTTCCAACCAGCCCTTCCCTGCTGGTGAGCACGAGATCAAGCACGGCACCTCTCCTTGTTGGCTCCTCTACTACTTGCAGGAGGAAGTAGTCTTCCATACAACTGAGGAACCTCCTGGATTGGATGTGCTGGGCCGTATCACCCCTCCAACAGATATCAAGATGGTTGAAGTCCCCCATGAGGACAAGGGCCTGCAAGCGTGAGGCTGTTTTTATCTGTAAATGATGTCAGCATGTGCTGACAATGCTGGGTCATCTGGCATAGTAAGAGAGCTCATCATAAAGCACTCCTGAAAGTGTCTTGTAGCACTGAGTGATTACATCATTAAAATTATTTTTGGTAATGTGTATGTGTTAGAAAACATAATCCCATCTATGCATATTTCAGAAATAAAATGACATTCAATAAAGATATTAAATTACAGCATCTAGAAAAACATGCAGCTCAGTATACCCCAGCAGCCAAAAATTTGAATTACTAGGCCAGGGACTAAGAAGATTCTAATGCACCTGATACTCACTGCCACAAATGACTCAATAGTAAAAGCAAATCTTGTACAAAGTAAAAACTAAGAAAAATTAATTGAGGGCTGTTACATGTCATAAGTACATAAGTCCTGCAGCAATAAAGAAGCAGCAATGCATATATATGGTGAACTACAAGCAACATCTATCATCACAGATGCATTATTTGTCTGGTCTCTGGAGAAAACAATCTTCATAACTCTCGAGCACCACTACTGCAATGTTGGAAATACACATTAATCTTTCAGTTTGATTAACTTCCATTCACTTCACATATATTCTAAAAGCTGTGACAGAGCTGTATTTCTGACATAGAAGAATAAAATAAAAAACCCCACCATAAACTAACTAAAAACATTAAAGCAATCTGGAAGTTTAAATGTGTATTCTGTAAATACAAATAAGAGAGTCAAAAGGGACCGTACTATTGTACCTTGTTATCTCAGGAGATAGCAAGAATACGTTCTGTTGTATCAGAACAAATTAAGGATGTAAACATTTACTCAGACACAAAGCCACTGTGAACTTCCTAATAAATATACCTCTAAATTCTGACATTCCTGAGCCGAGTTAGTAGGTAGACCAATCCATTTGATTTCCTTCTTCTCCTTAGAGATTATGTTCATGGCCATAAGGACATTTAAGGCATCATAGACACGTCGTCTAATATTCTTCTGGTCATAAGCCTGCTATAGACATAGTTCATTAATCAAACATACTTGTGACAAAAATATTTGAAAATAAATATATCACAGTAAATGGGTAAACTTGGGTAATGTCTGAACTGTTTAACTTAGCAGTAGGAAAAGATAGAAAAGCCTCAAAAGGAATCTCTCTTCCCCCATTCAGTTCACATGTAATTGACCTCCCATATACTTACTGATTCATTTGGTGAAATGTGATTATCAGTGGTACTGAATTCTGCAACCAACTCGTCTGCCACCTCATTGTATGAGGTGGTTCCTTTTCTTTGTACCTTCTCACAAACCTTCATAGAGAAATGACGTAAACCCTTGCCATTCTTCTCTCCTTTTTTGTTCCGCTTCCTAAATATACGCATAATACATATTTTAAGATGATTTTAATTTTGGAATACTTAATGTCTCTTTTTCAAATACAGGCACATTGCTGCATAAAACCAAGCTTTCCCTTTTGTTCTGCTTTTACCCCTTCTCAACATTTTTTCCTATAATGTTTTCCCCTACAATTTACAATAATTAACAATTCTAGTGTCTTGATGCTGAAACACAGTACAAATTCATTCTTTTGTCAACTCTGCTAGCTCCAGTAGCAGATAATTTAACAACAGGGGTATCCCTTGAAGGAGTCAATAAAAAACCCCTTTTAATCTTCCAACCAAGAAAAAGAAGGAATAAAGTGATAAATGCTAAAATATGAAAGGTGAATTACAGGAAATAACTTTAAATAGCCCATCTAAGTTGACCACAAAACAAATAGACTGATTGAGCATTTTCTGCGTAAGTTCGATACCGACTGAACAGATGAAGTCTGATATTGGCCCAAATCACTAAACATTACATGATTACCAAAATACAGATCTGAAGTTACATAGTATATGAAGTTGCTATGAAAACTTCAGTCACAAAATAAAGTAACTATAAAAGTTTCCTGCATATCTTTTAAATAAAAAGTTCCTTGAAGCTGAGGGAAAGTGTAAGTATCAACAGAAAGTTCCTTGTAACTTGAGGAAAAGTGTAAACATCAACAAAATTAGTATTAGCAATGGAACCTCTCTCAATTCTCTGCACCTCATTTCACTGTACAATTCCGAAGTAGAAATCTATTTATGTGTAACAAGACACTGATGATAAATTTAGTCTTAAAAAAACCAACCTACATTTCATAAGAGACCCTTAAAAACAAGCTTGCATGAGAAAAGACACCAGAAGAATGCATTCATTTTATCTAATTCTTTTTCCACAATAAGGACTACATTCTTATTTCACATGGTACTTCACAATACACTTGTTCAATCTGAAAGGCGCTGTGTTTTTTTAAATTAACCAGCAAACAGCAATGACAAATTAAAAACTTAATCAAGTCAGATGAATTCATGTGTTCTTTTAAGAGCAAAATCCTCTAAATGTAAGTAATGTGAGTGTATCTATCACTGTTTACAGAAAATATTCTCATTCCTTTTATGACAAATGAGGGAGTATTCATTCTTGTGCAACTATTCCTCACTTAATACAATATACTTAATGTTGAAGTGCTCTGGATGGAAAGGTGAACACACCATGTCTCTCACACTGCTAGCCTGAGAAGTGCATACACTGCCACAGTTAACCTTTAGAACAAAAGTTCAAATAATGTATTAATCCTTTGTAACTTTTATTTTGCTCACCCAGCAGACCACGGTGAAGAATCGCCAGTCTGATTCTGTGATACAAAATGTGTGTTAGGTGTATGTGGACTTCCTACCAGGATAGTATTTGGTGCTGAAGGTCTCTGAGGTGTACCAATAACCTACAGTAAAGATAAAATCATTTGGAAAATTATCAGAAGTATTCCAAGATATTCATATGCTGTATGATTCAAATGATGCATGATGCAAACACTACTATTCTTCTACCTACTTCTACTGGATCTATTGATTTTATACACATTAGTACAAACCCCTTCAGGCTACAGATTATATAGTTAGTGCACTCCCTATGTAGTGAGTATTTATGTATTATCTTTACATGAATTTTTCATGCTTCCTGGATTTCTTAACATTATTCAACACTAACTTTGACAAGATCAACACACACAAGTCCTCTCCCCCAGTATAAAAAGGGATAAAGGTAGGGGGAAAAAACCTAAATCCTACCAGACTATACATAAGAAGTTGCAGTAAATATAGGAAGTAAGATCTGAAAACCAGTAAAAGCAGAAAGAAAATGCAGAGATGCTGCCAGAAAGGCCAGTTTCTCTCCTGCAGTAAAGTCTCTATCTCTACAGAGTCAGAATCAAAACATTATGAGGTGAGGAAGAATAAGGGCCAACTTTCTTTATCACTGCAGTGAATGAGAGCAATTTGGGCAGAACAATTCTATCCTGAACATGTTATGAGAACACACTCAGCTGATCACGGTCTTAGCCCTGAAGGTGTGCTATTCTGATCACAAATTAATGCATACATTCGCACATGGAGCCATGCTCTCCTTAACTGAAACTCGCTGAAGCGGAACTTCCACTTTTGCAGATGATGTTTTCTATCTCCGAAATGTTACAAATGTAACTTTCTAGAAAATATGTTTTTATGAAAACAAAATGATACTGTACAGATTTCTGTTTTGTAGAAAGATATGACAACTTTTTGGGGGTATTTTTGCCTCTAAGTGGAAACAGTATGTTGCACCCCTGGCATCATGTGAAACAAACATCAAATGAACCTACACCCACAAGCTTGCTGTGCTCTGCAGCCACATTCTGCCTCACCAACAAAAATCTCTTTCTCAGGCTACCTTCAATACCTTAGCCTCAAAGAGTAAAATAGAAAACCTGAAAAAAACAAAATGAAACATTTTATGCATTAAAGTTAAAATAAACCAAATTTGAATAACCTTTAAATACAGAATGCAAAAAGCAGTCTAGTGACTATTAGATGCTTCAGATTTCAGCTGCCTGTGGTTCTTCCCATACCACTGTTTCTTTATATAATGCCACCTGAGTAGTTAGCATACAAGTTCATTACACCTGCTTCTGACAGCTGGATAATCTCAGGTCCTCCTCCTCTTTCCTGTAGCTTTTTTCCATACTTAAATTGTTTCTAATTCTTATGGAAGGTCATCTAATCTCCTCTACTACTTTTCATAACTGAAACTTCTGACTGTGGGAAACAGAATGAGGGTGGGGGATGCCAAACAGGCACAGGAGACACGTGAACCAGCTCACTTTCTCCTCATGAAAAAAATACTGTCAGCTCTGCTGCTGACTGGTCTGGTTCACCACATGTCTCAAAAGACAGTGAAAACCATCCATGTGCTATTCAAGTAACAGACAATACAGAGAATAGAGGAAAGCTTTAGCCAGTTTTTATTCCCTAGAATGCAGTTACAGAGGACTAGAAGAGATAATTAACATCTTGCTTGCAGGAGTAAAAATTAGAGGGTCTCACTTTATTCCCTAGCTTCCTAATTCCACAAGCAGCTCTACCATCACCTTGGTGCCATATCTAGAATTTGTACAACTGCAGTAACATGAAAGCCAGGGGAAAGAAGAAAATAAACCATTTGGTAACAGCAAACCCTGTGCATGTACCACACTCTGTAGTGTCCTGAAGCGTTCAAGAGTACAAAGGAAAAAGCAGAAAGCAAAAGCAGGAAAAAGGGAATAAAGTAGGAAGCAGGTACAAATTCACAGGCTCATTTCTCAAGAGGAAAAGTGAACTCTGTTTAACGCATTCAAAACCTGCCCCACATTCTAACTCACAAAAGTCTGCAAAACAGTCAGAATTGTAGGCTTTAATGTATCGCTATTAAGGAAGACCCTAGAGTCTGGAGTTTCACAATCTCCTAAGGAATTACCCAGTATTATTAGCTCCTTAATAGAAATGTTGATGCCTCTAACTTCTATTCTCAAGTTCATAAGCAACGATGACTTTCAATGAAAAGAGCATCAACAAAAAGAGCCAGTGGGAACATACTAAAATTAAAGCTTGTAGACAGAATTAGAGAGGATGGTTTCAGAGAATAGGGGATGGGGCGGGCAGTGCGCTAGAAAAAGAAGGGCTTCAGGTTTCTCTTCAGTTTCCTGATTTCAAAAGAGAACAAGATTACAGTTTAGCTCCTCAATAATAAACAAGTTCAGGACAACAGGGAAAGCAGCAAGACAGCCCATACACTCCACTTCACTGTACTTAACAGAAAAAACTTACATGGGACAGTCTTATGAAAAAGAAGGACTACTTGAACAAGGAACACAGGTTCAGAAAATGAAGTACTTAAGTATTAAAAATGTGAGTTTACCACTCAAAGGTTAGAAAGCTCAGCAGGATCACAAGCCAACTCAACTCTGCTTCCCAAGAACGTTTTGAACATTGACAGAAAATTCAACTCCTCTTTGTTTTCAGGGTTCTAAAGGCAATTTTTTTTTTATAGTTCTGGCTATCCCCTTAAGGACTGTAAAGTCAATAGAAATTTACCCAAAATTTCTCTCTATATATACACAAGCCAAAACCTCCATCTCTTCTTTAATGACATGCAACTAAGCATCTAATTTTGAACTGATAACAGCCAATGCAAATATGCTGATATGGGCCCCTCCTTTCACAAAAAATTTAATGCTAATATGTTTTGAGTAAGTAAGTGCTGAAAAATATGATTGCCAAATGTAAATTTCTCACAGTAATCATACTAACAAAACCACCATTAAGAGTAGTTGTTATTTTAGAATCACATCTTTTTTTAGTAACAACACCATGTAAAATTAATCATAGATAATACCACAGAATCACAGAATAATATAATACAGATGAGGATTTGTCAATTTAAATTTGTGATGGAAGACACAATAATTTATTTTATAGGTATATCAACATCGTTGTAAAAATTAATTTTCTTGTTGTTTAAAGTTCAAAAAACCATCAGATGATTTGTAATTTCATTGTTATCCCCTTGTTTTGGTACTTTAAGAAAATACTTCCTCAGTTACTCGAAAGAACATTTCATTTACAACATTAAACTCAAGTGTGCACACAGTCTCACAGTAATGCCCAGAAGGGGCCCCCTCTGTGCCATTATGGCCTATGATCTCTAGTTAAAATACTATTTTCCTACTGCTGGTTACTGATTTTGAATTAAAAGAATGCCTACCTACTCTGAATTTCCTCATTTGGAAATTTACTGGTAACAGACTTCCAACTGAAGGAACAATTTCATTCAGTTAAACTCATTTAGCTACACTTCCAAGTGGCTGCTGCAAGTAGTTTATTCATCATCACTGCTGGAAATACAGCACAGTGAATGATTTGCACTATATCTGTACAGCTGAAGAGGTAGAGTTTATAGACTCATGCAGCCTCAATTATAGAACACTCCTTAAAGCTTAGAGCTGGGAAAGGCAGATGGGAAACTGCCTTCCTATCAAGGACCCCCAACATAAGTAATTCCATTTCAGATGTTTACATGTTACAGTTGCCTTCCAGAAGATGAACTGAGATCAACTCTTTTCATATCACTAGATTTTCATCACTATAGTTTACTTCTCATAATCTTTGTATTATTTATTGCTTTACTAATTCTTTGAAACCTCTTAATTTCATGTTCCTCACTCAAAGCTCACATTAAGTATTTAAGCAAAAGGGTATCTAAATTAAGCACTAAGAAAAGCAGCTCTCTTTTCAATTTCATTCAAACAAACTTCAAGCTCAATAAGCATGTGTTGTTTGACTTCATTTACATTTCCCTATGCCAGATTCCCAAGCAGAGTCTGAGTGAGTCACTGATTTTAAGTGGCAAGACTAGCAAAAGATAAAGCCACCTGAATATTCAGGTATCTGCATGTTGCTTTGAGAGTCATCTCTGCATTTCTTTATACAAAAGTACATTTGTTTTAACATACGTCTATCAAAATCAGAAACAAGCTTAGACTGTCTACCGATGACAAGTGGTACCAACTACCAACCTACAGGTCAGATCTACAGCACGTGTAAGCAATAGTACAAGCAATATGAAAACCCCAGTGTGTCTCCTTACCACTTGTTGTGCAATGTTGACATTAGACTGTCCGAATGTTTTTGGCAGGAGCTGTTTTCCAAGCGTATTTACTGTAGAAGGATGAACAGCCAATAGAGAAACAACCCCTAAAATACAAGTAGATAGCTTCAGGTCAGCCACATTGTATTATTTTAGTAATTCCAGTTTCATCTATACTACCAATGCATCTTAATAGAAACTAGCTCTAAACTGCATAGAGAGTCAATATAAAAGTAACATTCACACATTTGAACCAGAAGAAGAAATTAAGATTCATAGTATGTTCTCTCAAACTTTCTCCTATGTAACTTTATAACTCAATACCCTAATATGAACATGTTTTAATTTCTTGTAACCCGATTTTTCTCTCAAAGAGGAGTAGTAGAGGCAATGGGCATCTGACAGTGTAATCATCTCCTCTTCTATCCCTATTCTTTGTGGCAATTGAAATCTTTTCCCACACCACCTGAAAAACACACCCAATATCCCAGGGTAGAACATATCCTCCTGAGACATGGTGGGCTCCAGGAAATAAAATTTGGCTAGCACATGCCTTTCCAAGAGAGTATTCCCAACTTTCCTTTAAGCGCTCCTTCCAAGCTGAAGGAGGGAATTACAGAACAAAAGTCTTCAGGCAAAATACATACAACACAGTAGACTAACCCTGAAGGGAAAGCTGCTCTCTCTCTGTTCATAAGCTATCCACAATGAGCATCCATAGGTAAGCCATGTAAAACAAAAATTCAGCTACCAAATACCAAGCCAAGTATCCAGCAATTTGATGCTCCAAGCCAGTTTAAAAACAAAACAAAGAAAAGAAGCAACAAAGACTGACTGCAGAAAAAGAATAATGGGACAAACAAGTCTTAAAATACTGGAGACATCTGTTATGTAGTTGTCAAGGGCAGACATCAGCAGTTCTTTCCCTCAGATCACTTTTAAAGGGGCCAATGAGGCCAGAAGGGCTTGGTGCAACTCCCATTCTGCTTCCTTTTCCATGTTACACAATACAGAAGCAATAAGTAAACAGCTTCACACAAGAACCTATTCTCAGTCCCCCAAACCTGCATGCAGCAGCCTGTATTCTTCCATTATTAACCAACTTTCCAGTGTTCTTTCAGAAAGTCAGCAGCTATCTAGTTTGTAATAGAAGTCTGTTATTCTTTCCTGTCCCTTCAAGTACACCCATCACTAGCACAGCCTGTTTTCTGTGTGCTCTTCTTCTGTGCAGAACACATCAAAGCAATATAAACTACACTGGCTATTAGTGCTTGTAGATCTTCTCAGCTTCCTGGAGGTCCTGGATGTCTTTTCTTAACCTGCTCTTACTGCTTTAAAAACATCAAAGCAGTCTGAAGATTGTATTTCCAGTAAAAAATCAGAGTTATAAGTGCTTTCCAATGCTGAAACACACCATTTATTTGATCACCTCTCCTTACCTCTGATGGTTCTTGTTGCCCGTACACTTTCTAGATCTCCTAGCCTTTGAGATTTATTTTTGCAGAGGACAGGGATGGACACATTGTTTATGACAAAGGAATGCCATATACTGAAACCCCCATAGTGCGTTTTCTATTTTATTACCTGTTCTTTTCCAAACAATTCTCAAAATTCGATGTGCTTGCTCCCCACCAAACCCTGATACAACATTTGAATAACATATCCTGCCATGACTTCAAGATCTTCGAGAGTGCTAACAGCTCCACTTGGGACACTTATTGTATCTAGTTTGGTTTTCACCAATTATTAATGCAGGGTAGGACTGTCCCATTCTGACACCTTCGTTTCTTTAACAGGCTGATTAAGGACCTTGATAGCCAAAGGTTTTTTGATATTTTTAAGAAATCCAAGGACATAGCACGATAAGATAACCCTTATCCACATGGTTGTTGACTCTTTCAAAGCATGACTTTGAAAAGACATTAACTTCACAACTTCCCTTTTCCTCTCCCTCTAGAAAAGCCCTGTTAACACCTGTCCATTATCATGTTTGCCCATATGTCTTACTCCTCTGCTATGTGCTCAACCAATGTGCCTAACTAAAGTTTGACTTACTCATCTGTAGTTACCTGAGCCCTTCAAAAACTGGTGCATGAAATGTGGCTTTCTATCCTTCTGGTACTATATGAATTATACTGAGTTAGTAGTGCAGAAGTTACCATTGCTAGGCCCTTTAGGAACTCACAGGTAAGATAATGCTCTGGACAAGATGATTTATAACCATTCATGTCATCAAGTTTTTCCTAAGACAACAACTTCTAGCAACACTTCAGTAGGACAACTTCATATAGAACAGTATTGCCCTGAGACTCTCCATAATCATCCTGACCACCTATTGACACTTCAGATGCACTTAGAGACATCATTCTTCTGGTGTGTTTAAGAATAAAGTAATTCTTTATGCTATCATGTTGTTTCTTAAAATCTTTTATGATGACAAAAAAGACAAATGCAAAATTTTTGCACTTGTGACTCTATCCAACAGCACACATCAGGGTTCAATGTGCAGAAAAGGACTGGGGTGTTATTTCTGTGAATCTGATACTGCCTTCTGTTAAGTGAAGAGTTCTAGAGATTGACAGAGCACACGACAAAAGGAAAAGAGAAAACAGTCACAAGTTGCTGCACAGCAAATTCCAACCAGATATGAGGAAAAAACAGTCACAATGAGAATGGTAAAGCATAGCAACAGGTTGTCTGGGAGGTTCCCTGGAGATATACAGAAAAATTCAACTACTGAAGACTTTGTGCTTCGAAGCTGGCCCTGTTTGATTGTAAGGTTAGATCAGATGGCTTCCAACCTCCTTATTCATTTCATTCTGTGAATACAAACAGCTATGTTGAATCTGCATGAAGGGAGAAGTACACACTATGCTTCTTCAAACTACATTAAGATTTCCTGTGGTGCTGTGCCAGAGTTAATCACACACCTGAACCAACCTGGCTTTATACAGAAACGGCAACGTACATCTGTCTGCGGCACAAACTGACTGGCAAGGAACGACAAATGTAACTGGAATAAGAGTAACACAATTCACAGGTGGAAGCAAAGTCAAAGTCAAGCTATAAAAAGTATCATTCTAAATAGGAAAGAGCGTAACTGCTTAACAGTGGGGGTGGGGGGAGAGAAAAGACAAAATTGAGGGCATCTGGTGGTGGGTTTTGGGGGTCTGGGTTTAGTTTTGGTTTGGTTTTTTTTTGGAGGGGGGAGAAGAGCTGTGGTGTGTTGGGTTTTTTTATTGTTTTATTCTTCCAAGGGGTGTTTTCAATTTGCCTCTGCCCAAGTGCATCCTACTGTTTTCTCATTTACCTCATGTGCAAACCTTTTCCTCATATGCACCTGCACTTTCATCAAAGGCTCACAATGCTCTGGTTTCAGAGTGCTTTTGTGAGTGTGGCTTTGCTGTTTGTTTGTCTTATTTTATTAACTTCACTTTGCAAGTGACTGACAGCTCAGTTTCTCAAAGGAAATTTACTAATTATTTGTTAATTACTCTAACAGCAAACACTGCAATCCGAATATCCCTGTACTCTTGGCCAGCATATGGTGAGTGTAACAGCATGTAGAAATTAAAACCACAAGTTTGTAAACAGCTTTGCTGGCTCTTTTTTGACTCTTCTTCCTTTTCAAAACAAAAACATAATTAATATTGCTAGTTCTGGCAAGTCTTCCACCCTTCCCGCCCCCCATTCTGAAGACCTCAAAAAACACGGGGAAAGGCCAAGTAAAGAACAACATAAATTTATACAGAAGGATATAACTACTACTTAAATTCTCAGTCTCCCAAACATCACCAGTTTGGAAGATTACTCTTAGTAACTTATAAGCAATCATTAAAGCTATGGGGAAATAGAGCTCCATCAAGATGAAGTTCCAGAATGCTTCCAAACAGAAGATAATGTTACGGACGGGATCAAGGAGTAATGCAGAATAAAACTTGCACAGCAGAAGCAGCACCCTTTAACAAAATCTGTTATTTATCTGCCTACAAACTGTTCCATGTAAGTGCTCTCTTCATACAGTGTGCAGTAAATAGCTTTTGGTTACTGGCTGCATTTAGGGGAGGCCTTCTGAACTGAACCTTTGCTTGCATATAGAAATAAATCAAATCATTTTACCAAGAAGACAGAATCCTTTGCAGAATTTTAGCGGTAAAGAGGACTGGTGATACAGTCAATTATGAACATTTTAAATAGCCTGAGATGCCACAGGAAGACATGGCACATCTAACAGTAGAGAAAGGACTGCCCTCTATAGACAAAGCAGTAGATATCTGGAAGAGCTGACTGCTCCAGTTCATGGAACAGTACCAGCTCTGAATTTGCCATTTCAGATCAAAGAGGATGGCCTGAGGTACTCCTAGCTTCAGAAGCAGGAATCCCATCCATTCTAGGTGCTCTACCGCCTTCTGACGCAATCTTTGTGTTTTCTTTATTTACAAAAGAGAGAGAGCAGTCAACAGAACAAGTCTATTTTCTGATAATGAAGTCTTTAACAAACTAAGTCTTGTCAGTCTTCTAGCATAGAAGCAATATAGGATAGGCGAGAACTGGATTTGGTGAGCAGGTAATTTTGCAAGCACTTCCTGAATTATTATAACCTCCCCAAAAGAATGTACAGAATAAGAGACTGGCTTGTCCGAATGCAAAGTAATTCCTACTGTCTCCTGCAACAGTCTCAACCAAACTCTGTCCAGCAGACAAATATGTAGTAAATACTCTATACGATCAGTGCTTAGGAGTTAAGCAAAAGGTTATTTTAAGAAAAGTCACAAGAACTCGTAACTAAGGGAGTATTAGTTGAAGAGCCAATAGGTCTCTTTTGGGAAACCAAAAAAGACCAGTGAGACTCTCCATGAACAAGAGGTCTAAGGAAGTGACACAGACACTAGATTCCATTGTGATCATCACTTCTGGGATGTGCCATCTGGAATATTGCATTCTTTAGTTTGGGAATTAAATAAATAAATAAATAAATACATAGTAATAGAACTTCTCTAAAGCCAGAGTACCTGCTCTGCTTCAGATACAAATGTTGGTACAAGACTACATAAAAGCTATCAGAATTATCTGACAAAAAAGTTATAGATTCAGTCTTCTTTATGTGGATTTTTTCTTCTTTTTAGTTAAGTGAAAAAATCTCTGGAAGGCTCCAAATCTTCACTGCTGTCCAAAACAGGATTCATTCTCTATCTCATTTCAGAGATTGTCCACCTGTGTTTGAACGGCGGTGGAGCAGGGGTCAGAATGTCATCTATAGTCAAGATGGGAAATAATGCACAGAAAGTAAGAATTTCAGAGCTACAGAAAGCTGGTACAGCCATCAGGACACAACCAAGTAGGCTGAGAGAAGTGCCCAACTCATCTACGCAACTAACACTGAGCAAGAGATAACAAAGGAAAGGTCTAAAAGAAACATCCTGAAACTACAAGGTACCATATCAACATCAAAACAAGAAAAGTTTTCTGTATGAATTAAATCTCCCACCTCTTTCTCTACCTCAAAGCATGATGACAGCAGGAAACGGTGTACTGAAGTCTCAAATCCATTAACCTGTCTCAATACAGTGTCCAGCACAATGCATGACAATGATGTCATTCAATCCCAACACTAGACACAAAGGAAATAGAAATAAAATGCTAAGTAGTTCCCTCTAGGACTGTTTACAGAATTTTCAGTGCATTCTGCTTTACAAAATCTACCCTAAATCACTGAGCCTGAACCACTGCTTTCTTCCCCGTGCAAGAGGAGGAAGATGGAGCTAGGATAAAAACATTAGTTTAAAGGTGCCATTTAAAATGCCTTTTATCCCATCCACATCACCTTCAAAGAAAATCATTCCTTGACACAAAAGCATCAACTTGACTAGTTTTAGATTACTAGATTACATATATACACAGGATATGTATAAAGAGTGTAATCAGATGATGTGGGGAAGAAGACAGAGGTCACAATTATATCCCAAGAGCTGACCCCTCAGATGGCACTCCTGAGAAGTTGCTGTTTTTAACATCTCTCTCGGAAACACCACAGATTCTTTACGGTTAGTTGTATGCTAATTTTCAGAAAACACTAAACTCTTTTTCTGAGGGTATCAACCTACCATAAGGTGAAACAACACACAGAAGATTGCCTCTGTGTGCCAAATCAATTAAAAATACCTCTGCTCATTAAACACATCACACTACCCTGTTAAGACAACAAAAATGCTTATACAGCAGTTTTGAACAATTTTTACAAAGACATCGATCTTCCCCAGTGTCTAGTACTACTAAGGTCTTAAGTAATTTCTTACATCAACTCAAGACTTTTAGGTGATTCTTATCATCCTTAGATATGACTACTAATACTTTGGCTATTACAAACCTGTCCTTCCAAGTTTGTGTTGAAATAAACTGTGTGGTCTACCTTTAGACTTTTAAAAGTCTTCCTAGACTGTCCAAAACATTGTTCTTTCTTGCAGCAACAGTTTTCTTTCCAGACCTTGACTTTCGATAATAATAATAATTGGATTTACTTCAGCTGCAATAATACACAGGCATTTTATAACCAATGTTCAAGCATATATCTACTTGCTAAAGCCTGAATCACTTGCCCTGAAATAGCTCTCTACTTTTAGAGGAAAAATTGCAGACACTGCCAAAAATAGGAGAGAGTTTGATCTTGCAAATCAAATTAACAGTAACATTACACTGCAAAAGTTTCTTGTCATATAAATAAAGAGAACAAGACAATCTTACAGCTAGACAGCGTTGAAATGTGACAGTCTAAATACACGTTTAAAATCTACATATTTGACTTCATTTTTTCAATTACTGAGTCTGCAATGAAAATAAAACTAAAGTTTTTTATGCCCATAAAATATGAAACCTTATCTTAAAGTGTAACAGGTGAAAGGAGTTAAAGACACCTTTTACAAGTATTCTCTGGTTACATACCAATAATGCCACCTAGTGGCATGACAGATCTAAATTTTCCTTCTGAATAATCTAAAATTAATTTATACCCAACCTCTCCTGGAGGTTGTACAAGCACTAGCGGAACTGCAAGCACTGCACAACCTTGCAGCTCTTTTCTACCACATATAGATTGATGCCTCTTATTCTACACTCAAGATGTTTTCAAAGATGGACAATATTGGAGCATTTTCTAGAATGATGTTTTATGTCCATGACCAATTTTCTCAAAATTACATACATTATAAATGATACATGTTTTCTTTGGGGTTTGTTAGTTTTGGGGGGATTTTATTTGTTTTTCTTGGGTTTGGTTTGCTTGTTTCGGTTTTTTAGTTGGTTAGTTTGGGGTTTTTTTTTTACTATTTTCTCCTCTTAGAAAAAAATCTCCAGATTCTACAGCTTTAGGACTTTATGAGCAAGAGGCTGTTCAGCGTAACTGTTCAGTGTAACTCCTGAGCAAGATGAGTGATGTCCCCTTTCTGTCACTCATCTAAGGAACAACCGCTACACACCCTAACAAAGCTCAGTCTAAAAATAAGCTACACACAGTTCCCCAGATTTTTGCCAGTGCAAATTAAAAATTTACATAAGTCCATTCACAGGCTATTCTGAAAGTGTTGCAGCAAAGCTGTTCAGGCTGTAAGGACTGTTGCATAATAACGTGGTTTTGTCAGAATAGTCAACCTTTGCTTATCTTTCAGAGTTGATTTATATACCTACCACTTCATCCCGTACACACCTTACACACCTTTAATTAAGTGTTGAGGAACCATTTCATGAAAAATATTCTGCTTTTTCCCAAACCATATTTATGCAAGCATGTTCTTGTGACCCAGCAGACAAGCCATTTTTTGTCCTCTATCACCCCCATAAGCCCTTTATTGCTCTGACAGCTGAGCTTATTCTCCTTTCACATCTGGCTGGCAACATGTGCAAACTGAATCAAGTTTTAAGTTCCCTGTCGAGGCTGCATTCTGAATTTGCTGAGTTGTTCAAAGTTGGACTATTCAAAAAGATGGTGGAATGCACCCTCTGATATTACTAATCCAATGACACCCCAAGTGCTATGAGAACATAAGGAGAATTAACTTCAAAAAGTAGCCAACCTCCTGCACTCTCCCCAAAGAGCCTGCCCTATTACTGTTGTTGAGGGCAGCAGACTGGGCTAAGCAAACCACTCATCTGACAGTAGGCAGATTTGATGCAATCAGTTCTCAAACTCTTCTTGTGATTGACTTGCAATTTCCAGAAAAGATTCTTTCCTTTTAAAAAATAAAAAGCCAAAGGGGAAGACAAACGAACAAACAAACAACAAAAACCCTTTCACTTCTAATGATGACCAGAAGAGAAGAATAAGAAGATTATTTCCTGACCTCTTTCAACTTATCTTAAGTGGTACACCAGATACACTTCTGCTACCCTGCAAAAAAATTACTTTGTGTTTGCATTTTGCATTTGTTTGGGCTTTTTTTTTAAATATATTCTTGTGGACTGAATCCTATTACTTCTGAAATGAACTGAAATTCTGCACAAACTTAGCAAGACAGCGGAGGACTGAACTTTTTCATATAATGGTACATAACGTAGACGGCTACTTTTACAGAGTACGTACTAATTTTGTGTATAGTAGTTACATTTTAAATTCCAGCATTTAAAGACTATACAACCCCACTAAAAATTATAAAAAAGTGGCAACAGAAAATGAGTACTACTTCACTGAATAAATTCTCATATGTATCTGAGTACTTTAGTGACAAACTATTAGTTATTTTAAGCTCTGATTAAGACTACAGAGCCTGCATATAGAACACAGACAATTTAGAGGCAAGAAATGTAAAGAAATGAGGTGCAGAAATTCAATGAGGATAGCTTAGTTTACTTATATTATTCATGCTGATATACACTGAGAATAGAGCTTCAATGACTCTCAAACTGGAGGAGCTGCAAGCCAGGATTATTCCCCAGAATTCATTTTAGAAATTCAATAAACAACAAAATGGCCCTTACTTTGCCCAGTTCTACTTAAACAGCTACATGATAACGGAAGATTAACATTTACAATTCCTGCTGTCTAGATTGCACTACCTGTTTTGATTACCTCCCTGCTGTAACAAGACTGTAACAAAGTCTAGACAGAGACACCTACACGGGTGTAAAATATTCTCTAAGTACCTGCCTTGACAAAACCACAGGGTTTACTGCCAATAGGGGTAGGGAAAACAGTACAGCTGTTAAGGAACAGTTATCTACCAGCACACTTTTTTGTTCAGGTGTATGAGACTGTGTCAATGACCATACATGTGAACCAGTTAGTGTCACTTACTCAACCCTTAGCGCCTTTTTCATCAGAAGTGTATCATGGTACTTAGTCAGACAGCCCACTTCTGTGAAGCAATGTATATTTTAGACAAGGGAATGTCACAGAGAGAACCAAGTGAGATTCCAATCAAATACTTGATGTAACCAGAAAAACTGTCAAGTTAAACTGATGGTAACAGAAACTGTTAAGTTCTGCAGGCTGTGAAAGCAAATGCTTAAATGGGTTTCCTGAAATGGTATATAAAAGGCTAGAGCAATAACACTAATGGAGATCACCTGTACTGGACTACAGGTTAATCTGAGAGTACTATCATACTCAACAGTGAGGTTTATGAGAACATCAGACAAGAAGTAGGTGACTCTGTCCTATTGACTTTTACCCTACTTGGTACAGCCTATCAAAGCATACCATCTGCCACGCACAAGACTAAACCGGACTATTGTAATTTGGAACAAATAACAAAGGAAAACAGCCACTTAACCAAAATGTATTGTGAGGTGCCTGTGAACCAAACATGGCGCTGCATAAAAAATATTACTGATACCTCCATGTAAATAGGACTGACGCTCCACTTGGGCATTGTATATACTATCTGCTCACTTGCATTCAAGAAGGTTAATGAAAGCCATCAAACAGGGTCAAGGAGTGACGATAATGAAAATACAGAGGACAAAAAGAACTTCTGTGATGAGGAAACTAGGAAACAGTGGCTAGGTAGCCTCTCAAACTAAAAACTCTTCAGATACCCCATTGTTATTTGTAAAGAATACGTAAACACACTGGAGAAAACTATTAAGTGAAAAAATAACACTGCCACCAGCAAAATACATAAATTGGCAAGAATATACTTAACTGGAAATCAGAGAATATTTCTACAGTCTCATTATGGAACAGCCTTCCCACAAGAATACAGGGAACAAAAATCTAATCTTCATGTACAGCATCATCAGTTTAAAGAAGAGGTTATATGACATAGCTGTCCAGAACTGCAGGTAACTGGAACTCAGCAGTGCTTCTGTTTTTTCCCTCCCACTATGCTAATTACAAAGTACAGCTCCTAACTCCCCAAGAGTTTAGATACTCTTGTTTTTGAGCTTAAATATCAAATTCAAGTTTATTGCCTGTGGTTTATTAAACTGCTTGATTACATTACACTATCACACATGCACAGCCATTATCTGAAAGTCCAAAACAGTTCTGTTCAAAATATTTTTTCCGATAGGCTTGCACTAATGTGTATGCATATCATAAAAACTGTCACAACCCATTTTAAACTTCTACACTCTTGCATTTCTCCCATTTGCTAGAACACAGAGCCAAAGCATGTTTTAGGCCATCCTGGCCTTTACACTTAAACCCAAGCTACACTAAGGAGATCACACATCGGATGACAAACTACCACTGAACTTCACACAGTTTAAAGACAATGATAAACCAGGAAAAAAAAAAAAATCTACAGTTTGCTTGCTGATTATGTGATATAACTTAGAAAAGCTATAAAAACTATGCTAAGTTTAAATAGTTCAAAGCCAGTAATAAGTTTAACAACTAAAAATCACAAAATGGAGAGTCCTACTAAAAATTGTTTCTTACCTTTTCCAGGACTTAGGTTTTGGTCTATAAACACCTTAAGCTCTCCATTGGCTTCAATTAGTCCAGCCTGTTAAAGAAAGTAACTTTTATTAAACTTAGAAACAGAGATACCCTTTACTGTTAACAATGGAAGATAACATATCAGAAGTCTCTGCTGCTGCTAGTTGTATTGGTCACAGAACTGACACTACGTAATGGCACTCTTTGTGGCATAGTATTTGCAAAATTTTTTAAAACTTGATTTTATAAATATCATACTCTTAGAAAGCAAGCAGAAAATCAGTTTATACCTACTTTGCTATTTTGTCCTAAGTTCTTACAGTGTACATGCACTGTTTTAACAGGCATCTGAACACCCTTCTAATTAGAACCACTGACATCTGTGACAACACCATTTTCTGTGGAGTTACTATTTACCTATCATAGAAGTTAAAAACATTTTAGCAAAAACAGTAGAGGTGGTAAAGAGCACCTTAACCCATTTTAATCAGAAAAAAGGTATTAAGAAGAAACATACTGAGCCCTTAAGTGGAAGAGCTATGTTTATAAAATAATCAACATCCTTTGAGAAAGATCACAGTACAAGTTATTTTTAAAAACAAGTTTTGGATAGAAAACATTTATTAGTAACATTAAGTACTTGATGCAGTAATTCCCTGGCATCTCCAGACAAAACAGTTCTGAAAAAAAATAATGAACACAGGACATACAGACTGTTTCCATTTAGAAAGAACAGCACAAAAGTTAACACTTGTACTTAACCATAATTTAGCATACGGTGTTACAGAGGCTGAAAAGTCCCCGGCCACATTTTGTGCACAGCTGGCATTTTTGTTGGCTGCCAAGTCTGCCAGTCTTCAAGAGACAATTAAGTGGTTTGCTGTCAGTGAGCAGCAAAGCTTTTCCCTTCATAGTCTACCTAAAGAGCCCTAGTCATGTTTTGTCAGAAGCTCAGCAAACCAAGCGAACCACTAGAGGATGCTGTGGTGCTGTTATTTGCCAGGTGTATGACAGCAATGATTTCTTAAGACCGGGAACTTCACAAAACAGGAAACTTTCTGTCCTTGGTGAAACAAAAGGGAGAGAGGAGAAAAAGATGACCGAGCCTTGGGGCCAGGCTGGAAAGCGAGCAGAAGAGAAATTTTGCTAATGGAAGCATAAAGAGCAGTGGCTTGTAATGGCATGGCAGTGGTGAGGGTCTGGTAGCACGAAGAAAATGTAACTGAGGAGACAGCAGAACTGATGGGTAGAATGAAGAGCCTCTGGCAGTTCTGTCCTCCATTCTCCTAATTCTCCCCTCCTGAACCCCCAAGTATCAAGTCAGCATTTTTTTTAAGCCAACCTCAAGAATTTACCAGTATACAACCAGTGCCTGCTCTCCATCTTGCCCACAGTAGGGATGCAAAGGTCCACTTGAAGAAATTAGTTATACTGCCCTACTTCAGGCACCAGAGCTTTTTATAAGCTTAATTCTTCATCACACTTACTACACTTACTACATAATTCAGAAGGATAACAGACTATATCAGACACTCTCAGAGAAAGAAGTTAATGCTCATCAGCATGAATTGGTATCATGTACAAAGATGTTACTAGACCTACAAAGATGTTACTAGAGCTACATTGTACAGCAATTTGACATTCCAGAACACTGGAACCCAATGGCTATATGAAGATGAATTTTTGAGTGTTACATTATACTCCCACTCTACCTCAATTTCACAACAGGAGTGTTTAAACCACACAGGAAGTGCAGTCTCATTGCCTTAATTTCTTTAAATGCAGTCCTTCACAGTTTCTATTCAACAATAGAAAGAGGAGGCTTGTACTCAAGTATTCCTGCAAATTTGCTTTTCCATGAAAATCAAGAAGATATCAATGAGACTGGAAAGACTTTTAATATATTGAGTTTGTGATCAGTGGACCATGAATAAAGTGGCTGTTTTAACCTGTAATGTCTTTCATTTTAGAAGCACATGAATTTAATAATTTTGAATTATTAAATCCATTCATCAGTTTAATATACAAAAGCAGGCTTACATCAAGCTCACGCATCAGTTAACAATGATAATCCAAAGCCAAATATTTAAGCTGTGATATTCAGCAAGCTCGAATATTAAATACCAAATACTATTTCAGCAATTACAAATCAGGCAGTTCAGTAATTAGTTACTTACTGGTCCCTTCCTATTTTTGTTAACTATTATGGTCTCAAATATAACCATTTCTATTAATTAATTTCATCCTTAAGTATTTAACCAACCACTATACCCTAGTATCAAATAATGTTACAAGCTTCGAGTTTTCTTCTACCTAATTAAAATATACACGGATAAATATTAGCCAAAACAGTATGCAACTCCAAAAACCACAAGCTAACCTGGCATTACAAAGGGTCAGGTTAGTGCTACATGTCCTAGATCATGCTATTGTGTGACTGGAATTACGCAAGTCACTGACAAACTGGAGGACGCTGCAAAAAACACTGCATTTAATCAATAAAGGAATACAACTTGGGGAAAAATCTGAGAACAGCAATCACTGAAAGACAAGAAGAATCCCCTCAGGAACCACAACACTGATGAAGAGTACAGCAGTAACATTCCACCACCTTTCCATACTAAAGGTTCAGCTCTAGCACGTAAAATGGCTGGTAAATATTCAACTTATTCATAAGAGTATGCCTAGGAAAGACTCCAAGAGAACTATTTGGAAAGAATATGACCAAATCCCAGAGCAAATAGCACCCCCAGCTGCTATTATTGATAATGAAAACTAATTTCTAATGAAAATTCTGTTATTCCAGCCTTAGTATGCTCTTCATCCTTCTGGATACATTATGCAATTCTAAGGTTATCAAAATTTACCACTAGTTTTGAGTCTTCTCAGTCACAGATATAAGCTTTTGGTGGTAGAAAACCAAAAAGCAAAACTTCCATCCTGAATGAAATTCTGGTGTCTTTGTTCTAAAATGGAAATACTAGAATAAATATTTCCATGTATTTCAGATAAATTCCCACCATTTTTCAAGCACGTTATTTGGGACAGGAGACCAAGATTACTCCTCTGTAACCTATGTAGCATAGTACAGTGCCCAAAAGAAAGAAAGAAAAGCAATAGAGGAAAAAGTGACCATAGCTCCCGTGAGGTCTATCTCAGTCACAGATTCACAATGGGACAGACAACACCCAAACAAAAACCAAAAAAAAACAAACCCCACACACAACCCAACCCCCCTCCCCAAAAACAACACACCCCAACACACCAGCAAGAAGTATCCGCTTTTCCCCAATTGAAAAGTGATCTTCTGCCAAGGAGGGTTTAGACATCAAGGAAATTTTTTTTTCTGATGGGAAAATAAACATAGCTTCAGGCCTTATCAAGCTACTTGTTACAAGGTACTTTATTTTTTCACCTGATAATGCTTTTATTATTATTATTATTCCACATTTTCTTCTTATCTTTCCATGATTCTCAATTTCAAGACGCATTACTTCCTTTGATGATAACACTAGGGCTGCTTGAAATAATACCATGCTCTTGATATTCAATTCTGAAAGCTTATTAAGTGCATACAACTTCACAATTTAGTACTGCTTTCCTCTTCAAAGAGACCCTGTGGCTGGCTAGGTATACTTCTCTATGGCTACATAAAGAACCTCCTAACATCCTAACAGGCAACAGACACACCCTTTATCCTTGTCACATGACAACAAATCAGCAATTTTAAAAAAACATTGAAAAAATCTTGACACTCAACATAGATTCTAAACTGCAGTAACTTAAGATCTCCTTTCCACAAATCAGAGCAGTAAGATTAAAGACCACTGGACAAATACGTAGGTCTGGTAATTTTAGTTGTGGAAACGATGATGGAGGGGAGACCCCAACTATTACCTGGGCTTTGTCTCATCACATCGTTCAGAACTTCTAAGGAAAAGAAATCAATTGATGTGCTGAACATACCAAAACTTCAACTGAAGTTAGCTTTGGCTGCCTATGAGGTGATCAGCTGTCAGGGGACTAAGGGCTGGAAAGTCTATTTTTGTTTTGTTTACAAGGAAAAGCTAAGAAGACTAAAAGCGCCTTCAGCCTGAAAGTCAGTAAATTGGGAAACATCTTTTTGTTGGGATTAAAGTTAATCTGAAACAAAATTTGCTCAGAATTGCACTTAATAAGTCCCTTAGTGAAGACTATCACAGAATAATTTAGTATCTTACTAACAAGCCAGAAGTTATGCACCAGAAACACCCTTATGACAAAAGTATAATTTTTTATAATTTTTTTTTATATTTTTTTTCCACAGTTTTTCAGACTCGTAACTCAATTTCTTAATAAAAACTGATGTTAAACTATTCACTAAACTTTAAAATTAAACAGAAAAGTTTCCAGCTGAATGCAGACTGAAAGACAAGCAACCTATAAAAGCATGACCAAGAAGCCTGACTGAAACAAGACTGGACACCTACACGTGGTAAGTCTATCACGTTTATGAGAGGAAGGTCCCCTCCACTACTCTAAGTAAAATGGGGAACCAAAGGGTGCTTTTATGCCACAGAAATGCCTCTTCTATCATGCTTTTAGATAACAAGCCCATTTTAAGTACACTCCATGAAAAAGAGATGAAAGAAGAGCAAAATGGGCAGAGAGAAATGGAAACAGAGGTATTTGCCAAAAGGTACTGAGAATAGAAATCCGCTAACAGAAGATTAAGCCCTCTAGATTGAAGCACAGCACTGGGTTCGACCACAAAACACAAGCTGTTGGTGCCTAATATACAATAATGGTTACAGACTGGTAGTCAGAATGGGATAGACAGAAAAACAGACAATCTGGGAACTGTCTAGGAAAGAAACAGAAAATGAGCTAGAAAATGAGATGAAAGATGGCAGATTAAGGGTTGAGGTAGAGAAACTGGGAGTCACTGAAAAAGTACAGGCAACAGAGCTGATGAGAACCTATAAGAAATCTTTAATAGACGGAGATCAGATCCTTTGAGGAGAAGGGAAGAACATGGGAACTGGGAAGACAAATACAATCTATTCTAAACTACGCCTGAAAGGATAAATAAGCTGGGACTCAGCCTGAGAACTTAAAAATGTATCACGAAAGAAACAGTAAAGACAGAACCAGAAAACAGCAGAATTGGAAAAGAATAGTATTCCTGTTAAGAGTACATTTCCTCCCAAAGGTCGCCAAAGGCATCAGGAGGATGCTTCTCCTGTCTACAGGTGTTTGCAAAGCCTGTTAGTCAACAATCACCCATCTTGTGCAAACTGCACCTAACTCAATCAGTACACAATGACAACCTCTATTCATTTCGCTGCTTAAGAGTAGGCAATAAATGTAAAGGCCCTATGACATGCAATTTTGCTACTTGCCACATCACTGACAATGTTGAGGTTTGTTTTTTTTTTGTTTGCCTTACTTTAATATTAGGAAGCAACAAGCACACACAATGGAAAATCAGCACAGCTACAAAGTATGTTCTTTAAGCAACCTTAATTCTTCCTTCACCCTGTCCTGGGTTCAGGAAAAACATGAGCACATGTCATTTGCAACAAGATGATAATGCACTATTTTTCCCACTGGACTCTCATTCAGGGACCAAAGCAAACACACTCTGGAAATGAATCATCACGTAACTGCAGGAAGTTATTTTTTATGGGACATCGAATTCATTTTTCACAGAAATTAAAAGGCAATTAAGATAAGAAGTAGAGGACTGAAGCGAAGGGAACAAAGTTCTTAAATTTAAAACATTAGAATTTCATTTTGCAAATGAAGTCAGTAAGAACTACTCTTTACTGTATAAAGTAATACAAAAGAACTTTTATAGTCAGGCTATAGGAGTTTGATCCTGTGAAATTCTCAGATGTATTACTTTACTGAGTCTTAGTAGCTGCCTTCTGAAACAGAGCTGATATCACATCCTCAGTTGATGGCACCACCTTCAAGATTAATGTGTTTTGTCCGCCAATCAGTGATGAGCTATATGATAGAAATGAGCTTTCAAAAAAGTATATTGGAATTATTAGCACTTTAACCAGCAAGGGCTAGTAAAAGCACTAGATATTAAAGATTTGGATCACACAGAACTGCAAAGGTAAAAACTAAATACAGATTAGTATCTCAGTTAAATACATCAAACTTTGGTCTGAATACAGGCTCCAGTGATTCTACACATCAGCTGGACACTGAGTGTACAAAGAATGACACCTGAGGTCTCCTTACTGCAGAATGTATCAAGACCATTCTTTAACTCTTGGCTGTTCTTTCCGAACACACAGAGCAGCACATCTAGAATTTCGCAAAAACTAAATGAAGTCTAAGTCTAAGCATCAGCACAGATCAAAAATACCACCAGAGCTAAAGCCATTACACTGTGTTGTTTCTTAGAGTAATTCAATTGCCCAACTGATACAAGTCTTGCAAAATTTAAAGATGGCACCCAAAAATCTAACAGTGAAGCTGTAATAGTGAATCAAAATAGAATACAAGATTCCTACGGTGAGTATGACCAAAGCACTGGTTTGCTACTTTACCACATAAACTAATCGGAAAATAAAAAACATCATTTGTGTGCTGGACCAAACACTCATATGCAAAGAGGTACCACCAGCAGCCACTTCCACAGCAAGCTCCTGGTGCCGTTCTAGACTTTACATTAACAGACTTTTGTTTTTCCAGCCAAATTAAATCTTTACTGCCATTTGTTCAACAGCATCTGAACCACAGCCGAAACCAACAAACTGTTGTTAGAAAGGACTCGTTCCAATGCCATTTGCCTCACCAACCTCCTTATCAGCCTATTATAAAAGCTACAGCAGCCCACAATGTAATTTTCAAGTAAGACTGTGTAACCGTTAATGTAATACTGGGACACTTTGCAAATGTAACACGACACAAGACAAGTAGCTAGAAGCATTTGTGGGGATATGGACCACTGACAATCTTTAAAATCAAGCTGTCTGCTATCTGTCCGAGAACCATTTCAACACAGAGACGTTTAGCAAAGATTGGCCCATTTTTCCTCCCACTTCTAATTAGCCACAATAAATCTTCATTAAATGATACCCAGGCAAACACTAAAGTAAGTGATCCCTAGTGTAACTTAGCTTTTAAAAGCTGCATTTTTGTTTAGTGTGTTGACAGCACGGGGTATTTACCCAATAATACTACAAATACATATCTATACTGTCATTAACTAACATATACAATTAATAAAGAAGTTAAAACACTTGAAGGGTACAAGAAAATGCTTTATTTACACAAATAAACTGGCAAGGTGAAAGGCCAACTTCTGAGTTGCTATTTTCTGACTTATAAATACAAAGCGGAAAAAAGGGGAAACTATTATTGTGTAATTGGGATGCAAAAAGCTTAAAGATCACTTCCCTTCTGCCTTCTTTGAAAAAGCATGTTTTAAAATTTTAACAACAATCGAAATCCCAGACCAAGATGCCTTTTTAGAAGACCTAATTTTATCTTATTTGATCTTCAGTTTGCAAACTTCTGAACACTTTGGAACTCACTAAGGGCAAACAGAAATATATCAAGCTACTGAGAAGTCACTGAACTAAAATGATATCAAAAAAAGCTGATTCACTTAAGATTCACTAAAGACTTCTCTAGTCTGCCTCACTGAAATCCCCAGTACATAACCAAAAATAAACATAAAAGGAGAAACACATGCTGGTATTTTAAGAAAAGTCTGAAAAACACTTTGCAGATTTCAATACTTTCTAGGCACTGAAAGTGCATCATGTAAAAGAGATCCAAAATACATCTTTTTCCTACTTCCATTAGGCTTTTTTTTTAATCCATCCCAAATGTAACTTTTTCAGACCACAAAGACTTGCTCAACATTGATGTAGAAGCACCTCAGGAAAGTTATTAAGTACAACTTCTGTGGTGTTCTCGCAAAATTAATATGCAGAAGTACAGATCTTTTCCCCCCAAATTTAGCAAACCTATCCAGTAAAGCTGTGGTAAGAAATGAATTTGCTGTGGGGTTTTGAATATCCTTTGAGTGAAATATTTATTAATACTGTAAAATAATCTAATTGGGTTGAACTACATACCCAAATGCACTCCGAATACTCAATTAAAATAAACCATCAACATTAATCCCTATATCTCTAGGCCTCTTACACAGTAATGTTAGATCGGGTCCTGAACTTTGTTCAGGCAGCACTTCTTACATGGTATCCTTCAGATTTACACATGTGCACGGTGCTTTCTTTGCAAAGCTAGATACCTGGGTCATAGCTGCTACTCAGTAAGATTAATAAAAGCACCAGGAAATACTGAAGAGATAAAGTTTTATGCAACCTAGAGATGAAGAGAAAAATCCTTCATAATGTAATTCTAGTAAAAGACATCAGTAAACTATAATTAAAAAAATAATTATAATCTAATTCTAGAACGAGCAGGTCAAAAGCCAGTGCCATGGTCAGCAACCTATGAAACACTAAAATGCATGAGCTTTCCAGAAGAACAGCTCTCAAGAAAGATATTTTAGTCTGTGAGAAACTCTGAAGGCTAACAGTGGTACGTCAGTTTAAGAAGTTCATGAAAACACCAAATTAGTTTTTCAACTGCCTGTTCTTCGTGAACAATTATATATTTTTTAAATGACAGGAAACAGTCAATGCAATGTTGGTGAACAATTGAAACGATCATAAGCAACTGCTACTATAGACAGTATTTTGTTTACGTAATTTACATATTTTGATATATGCAATTATTGAGATCAGAAGGAATTCTACTCATTCCTTTTGTCTAGCCCCTTTCTCCTTAGTACTTGCAGTAACACCATGCACTGGACTATCCCCTCTAACAGACACAGTTCCTGCAAGTGACTCCTGCTTCTTCTCTTCTACCTCAACAGAGGGTCTTAGAGAAAAGACCCACAAGCTTCTCCTTCTTTATGGCTGCTTAAGAGGCCTCAACAGTCCATTTGCAACAGAAGTACCTGAGAGGCGAAACATGGTCACAAGCACAAGTTGGCTCTTCAGCTACACTACAGGAACTGCTAATTTAGTGATGGAAGGTATGTTAATCGTTGATACTAGAAAGTATTTGCTGCCTTAATTTGCTGATAATTCTTAATACATAACCGAATATAAGAGTGGCCAGCAAGTATCCCTCAGTCTTAAGAGTGGGAACTGAAAGACAAAAAAAGGAAGTTACCAAATTCACTTTCTTGCTACGGTAATTCCTGCTCCTTCTTTTGATGCTGCCTCCTGCCTAATTTTAAGCATGCCAAGGATGGACAGGTCACAGTTCCACCTAGAGCACCGCACTCCCCACCAAACTATTAATCCCATAAATCCAGTGAACAGAAGTCAGCTGAGGACCTCAGTGTGTACATCCGGCTTCGCTCCTCCTGCTCCTGTCTGGAAGGTGCCACATTTATAAGCAGTGAAAGAGTTTACAGTAGACTCAGCAATCTTAGCAAACGACACTGATTAACCAGAGAGGATGGCTAAGATGGAGTTTCTGGAGATTGTCTGCATGTGATGATCACCTCTGTCTCAGACCAAGAAACTTCCCACACAGTGCAAATGTATGTGTCAAATTGTACCAAACTCCACTGACCTCAACTTCATTTGTCATTCAGCCTCTGACAAGCAATAGAATGATCCCACTCCTAAGGTACACAAATCCTTGAGATACTGTAATTGGTGTTCTCTTGTCCACATGTGTTTTTTCCCATTGTTTCTTTAAATTACACAAAAGGTAGTCTTCTAATGAAGTAAATGAAGGTCGTCTGAACTGAACGAATGATATTCCATGGCCAATCTGCCTGATTCTGTTAGAATTGCTTCTCAGCTCCACCACACAATGATCATTTGCATAAACCTAAAAAATTGCTATGCTTATTGCTATTACCAGGCCACAATGCGCTTCTCTTTTTTTCCCTTTACATTTACTGCATTCCAGATACCCTACATTTTAGATAAAAGGTTTGTGGGTTTTTTTAAATATATTGATATACTCACAGTTACTTTAACCTTCACCAGCTGGAATTTTTTTTGCATTATTACTTTTCAACTTATCCTGCTATAACATTACTTGTGATTATGCTCTTAAAACTCCACCACCAGGCTCTTAATTAAGGTGCTCCATATGAAGGTATCTTTCCCCTCGCCTCCAATAGCTTTCTGACCACTGCTGAGGAAATGAGAGTATTTTGAAAAAAAAAAAAAAAACAAAAAAAACCCAAAAACCCAGAATTAATGCTTTGTTGCTTATTTCTTTTTATTGTACACTCTGAAAAGCATTAGAGGGATACATTTTAAAGTAATATTTAACAGAATTTAGACTTGGGTCAAATAGCTGATGAGCATTATCTTGCCATTTTACCTAATCTGTACCTTTGTAATTATTTAATCCTTTATAAAAACATTTGAGTTTACTGGTATTCTCCATCATGCTCCCTGTTTGTTCAGTTACCCAGTAAAGTCTTAGTCTGCAAACTTTTACAAGTATTTGACTTTTCAAAGAAATCTTTTCAAATTACAATTTTTATAAAAAGGTATCAGAAGAAGAGCTGGAAGAGAGCAACAAAAGGAAAAGTGCTCTCTCCTGTGGCAGGTGGGAGGAGGGGTTAAGGAGGAGCATGTTCTCTCCTGGCGCCCTGGCTCCACACCTTCCTCTACTGCAGAGCTGTCTGCTGCACCCATGCCAGAGCAAGCACAGGCCCCAGGAGTACAATGGCAGGACATGCATTGAGCCTCTGTTCCAAGGCTGGAGCACACTGAAGCGTGTTTGGCCATGTAAATGCCACCTGAAACCCAGACTTAGCATAGTAACAGCACGGTCCTTACCACAGTTTAGCCATCTCAGCTCTGCTGAGAAAAAGGGAAGGAAGGGGTGGGGGCAGTCATCAACTATGCCATCTTCTTCACCACTACATCTCACAGTCAGTTAGTGCACTTGATAGGTGACATGGCAGAACCACGAGCCATTCATCACAGCCATATTTCCATGTCAGAATGTGTAAATTTACAGTGGTGCAGGTCTTCATGGATTCACTACCCAGAAATTCAGTGATACTGTCTCTATCATGATTAATGTCACTATTTAGCTTGGAAAAGAACTTGGATTTTGGACAAAAAATATGGGAATAATTCTCTTCCCTTCTGAAAAAGTTATACTAAACAGCATCTCTATTTTCCAGCATTAAACCAAACTTAACAGGACTCATAATCACACCAGGGAATTTAACATTTCCCAGCATTCACTACACGTTTTAGACATCATGTCATGGTGGGGTATGCAATAGTCTGCAAAAAAGCTAAGCAGTTCATCTTTCCTCCCTGAGGCAGGATTAAGTATGTATAGAGGTTTTTAAGAACAGGTTGGACAATCCTTCACTTAAGATTGCATACCCTTTCCAGCTACCCTAATTGAGTCCTCAAGTACACTGAAAATTTTACCTGAAACCTGACCTAGATTTTCATTTTTCCAAATTCATCTCATTATTTCTTGCAATAAAGACACTGAAAACATTTTCTTTTCCTATCTGTAGCATCTTCTTCCATTTCTGAAGTTTATTATCATGTCATTCCTCCCTTTTCTAGAATAAGCTACGTCTTTCAAAAATGAGGCTTGTTCTTAAACGTCTTATTCTCATTCTGCTGCCCTAGACCTCCCAGAATATTCATTTGTATTCAGGTGCTTATACTTCTTCACTTAGTTGATTTCTCCCCCAAAAGCTAATATTAAACAACTGCACTTGAGTAGCTCAATTAATTTGAACTGTTTCATCTAGTTTAGCATTCCCCTTTCGTTTTCTTCCCGCTTATATGGCCTTTCATTCCCTGAACTCTGCTATCTGCAATGTACTTGGCCACCCTTATCTCTTCCAGGCAAGCTCTGAGCAACTACGCATTTCTGGTTGCTTCTCTGCGCATTAAGATGTTTTTCAATTGCTTCTGAACTACTAAAATTCTCTACAATTCTCTTTAGTTTGTTAAACTGATCGCTATTTCATGGAAGAGCTTGCTATCTGAAAGCTAACACAGTCATACTAGATTGTAACATGCTGGTTAAGAATTTGAATTGTGTCACTTTTTATTAGTTTATATGCTCTTATTTTTTTGAGGTTTGTTTTTTTCTCTGAAGGGGATATACATTTGAATTTGAATATGGAGCAATACCTTATTTTCAATAAGGAAAGTGAAAGCCCCATTTTATTAGGTATTAACAATGAATTACGTCTTAAAGGCAGAACCTGCTTAAATTCTGTTTAGAAGTATTAGAAAGAATAAAGAATAAACACAGTTCAAGAGGTAGGCTACTGAATCAGAGCCACTAACCTTAACATTAATGGCAATGGAAGTCCATGATGAAAGTCCCCAAAGCGTGTTTTCACATACACTAACTAGCATCTTTTGGCACATAAACAATGAACACTTACAGAGACTGAACCATCTTCACTCCCTTGAATATAGATGATGCCTCCTTGAACTCAAGAAAGGGAATGCTAGTTGACTACAACAGTCAACGACAAACCTGTCATCTGAACAGTATTTGCTGGGGTTTCTCTAAATCAATTCAAAACCAAGTTGTTTTAGTGTTCAGTATGAATGCACATGACACCAAAAGCCCAAGTGCTTTCATGAACATAGCGAATTCTTAAGATTAATTACTCAGAAAAAATGGCTGCAGATCTTAAGCTGGTTTATGCTTTTGCCTCTACAGGAAAACACAGCCTAGGCTTGATGTACAATGTATAAAGTTTCATATATTCATTAATGCCAGCTATTATGAAGCATGACCTCGCTTGCTTTTGTTAACAGAAACAAAGATACTCCATGAGCTATGCTTCCACCTATGGTGCGCTACAAACATACTTACATCTTTTGCCATGTTACCAAAGACTAGAAATCAGTCCTCTTAAAATCTTGACGGCTGCAGGACACAGAGACAATGGTGCTATTTTCTGGAAAACAAGTAAAGACAACATCAGCTGTAAAAATGAAAGGAGGGAAAGTTTTTACAATTATTGACTACTGCCAAATACCATTCAGTGTTCAAATCACCGGTTTTAAAGAGCAAAAAGTTTCCTGTCATCACCAATTCATCCCCTAAGGCCCCCCCCTCCTCACGATCACGTGTGGGAAACCCTCCTTTCCCGACAGCGGGGCTGAGCCCTGTGTGGACCCGACCCCAGCGGGGTCCCTGTCCAGCTGCGCCCCTTACAACACCGCAGCGCGGGGCGCTGCGGGGGAAGCGATCCCTCCCTCGGCCGCCTCCTCCTCCTCCGCGTCCACCTCCTCTTCTTCGTCGTAGTCCTCGTCGTCGTCGTCTTCGTCCTCCTCCTCCGGCGTCTCAGTGCCCTCCTCCTCCGCCTCCTCTCCGCCGTCGTCCCGCAAGAGCA
>JANHGB010054727.1:13473-45561 GCA_026283785.1 Coracopsis vasa
CGCGCCGCCGGGCCCCGGCGCCTCCTTCTCCACCCCTAGCACCCCGCTGGAGCGGTCGCCGCCGGGCAGCGTCCTCTTCGACGAGGAGAGCCCCCGAGGGAAGCGGAGTCCCGGCTGCGAGCTGCCCTTCCTGGCGCGCACCCCTTCGGCCTCAGCGCTCAGCGGACCTGCCAGCAGCATCTTCTCGTCGCCCCGGCGCTGGCTGCAGCAGAGGAAGGGGCAGCCCTCGCCGCCCGGACCTCGCCCCACCGCCTACGTCGTGTGGAAATCCGAGGTAAGCCCGCCCGCCCCCCGGGGACGGGAACGCGCCGCGCCGCCCTCGCCCGGTCTCACGCCGGGGGCTCCGTCGGGGCGGCCCTGTCGAGCACCGGGGCCGACGGTCGCCAGGATGGGCGGCCCCAAGAGGTTCTCACCTGCGTTTCCTCCCCGCGGTGGTGGGTGTCCGCTGAAGGCAAGGGCACAGCCCGGGCTGCGGCGGCCGTACTGTGGAGGCCGCCATGGGAAACGGAGCTCCCCAGTGTTGTTGGTGGGGTGATGGTAGCGTTTGATGTTCCCTCGACGGGCTGCATCTGCAGTTGTCCCGGCTGTGTAAAACCTTCCCCTGCCAGTTTCACACCTCGTAAAGAGAAGTATGCAATGGCTTCTAACAAGATATACAAATTATTTTTAATGTGCACACACAGTGAGCTGTGATTTATTTGACAATGCACATGTGTCAAAACCACATGAGGAGCGATCGTATTCCAAGACAAATCCAACTTTGCAATGCAAATATTTATTCGTTTAGCTTGGATGTCGTCGATGTTGGGCTGCAGATACTGTACGATGTGGACAAATGTATTCAAAGAATGTGGCATTGTTTCTTGATAGCTGTTGCTCTGCAAGTTGGTCACGCACGGCCCTGTGTAGTGGGAGAAGAAGAAATTTTTTGTTTGATGAAATTCTCCATCCAGTTTGTGGCGATGAGGTTTCCCACTTAACTGTTTAGTACTGCCTTATGGAGCTTTTGGTTTGGGGTCGCAGGCAGCCTTTTCCTTTTTATTTCCATTTCCATTTCAGATTTATTTATTATAAATAGCCAGTATTAACTAGATCAATCAATGAAACAGCCCCATTGTTCCAGTGGGATGCAGAAGTGATGAAGAAGGATGAAAGATCATTGCCTTACACAGTGATCTGGGATCCGAAGTCCAGCCAGGCACGATGGTGGCACATAATCACCAAAAGCAGTTTATGAGGGCAAAGGCTGCCCTGACCCCAAAGAAATCCCTGCACCCTCCTGATATCTTGGGGTATAAAAGTGGTCACCCTTTGCCACTTGGGATGGAGTATCAGTGCTTGGGCAATGACTTCAGGCGTGATGCTGCCTGGTGTTGAAAGAGGCAGTGAAGATTTCAGCCCTTTTCAAAACTGGATTAGTATTAAGTCTCATGACCAGAAGTTACCCTTAGCAGTGTTTCATCTCTATGCTTGAATTGTAAGATAGTTAAAAAGTCATGATTTCAAAGGGCTTCGCGGATTTTGCAGCATCAGTGACAAAACACCTCTGCTGAGACAGTGGGTAATGACCTTTAGATGCTCACACTAATTAAGGATAAGTTGGCTGCTCATCCTTTTATAGTTTGATAAGGAACATCAAGAAGTGTAAGATATGCAAGATTTCCCATGCAGAGTTCCCTGACTAAGCCCAAGACTCAGAGGTTGATCTCCAGTCCACAGACGTAAGAGATCTCCCTGTTTTCACTGAATCCACACGAAGGTGTTGGACACTTGGTGGCACTTTTTTCAGATCTCTGTTGTTATACTGTGTGGTGCGGCACATCTTCAGGCTGCAAATTCAAAAGTACAATTTGTTTTCCTAATTTGGCATGTATCTAGTGTTTTTAAATAGTCAAACCTGCTTTTCTGGGGGGACATCTTATATTACTAATAACACAATTGCAGTATAGCAGTGTAATTTATAGTTAAATTTGATTCAGTGCAGTTTCATGTGGTGTTACAGCGCTGTTCTTTGACAATTTGTTGTTCCCTTGACAGTTGAGCCTGGGTAAGAATCTTTCATACACTTCAGAAATGAGTGTTTACACTAGCCAAGTGTGGTCTTATATTTTGGAGTCATCTTTTCTATTAATGAGGCCTGATGTTTATTGTTACTGAGACATATGTGTGAGTGTAGTTTAAAAAAATAATCACCTTTACATTAGGAAGAAAACCTCTCCATGTGATTCTAAGAGATCAGTTCTGGGTCTGAGTCTGGACCTGAGAATGGGTCTGAGTCTGGACCTGAGAACAGGTCTGAGTCCAGTGCTGTCAGGACAAGTGACTACCCACATCTCTGTGCTATGTCCTCATGCTCGGTCTGGGTTATATGTCAGCTGCCATATAACCGGATACCTGCTGGTTTCAGCATTGCTATTTTGAAGACATTATACAAATATTAACTTAGTTATAATGATCAGCAGTGACATGTATGAATTACTTAAATCTATATTTTAAAAGAAATTGCACATGCATTATTGTTATAATGTTCCCCCTCTTATTGCAAGCATGCATCCTAATGATCATTCAGTTTGGTTTTATCATAAAAGTAGCATTTCTCATAAAGGATTTAGATGTTTGCTTCCTATTTAGTCTTTATCGGACAATGACTTGTTCAGTTTTTAGGACATGAAGGATTCTCTGTCTCTGGGGCTTCACTTTAGCTGTGGCAAAGCAAGTGTGCTGGAGGAGGTGAAAAAAACCCACGTTTTACTGGGTGAACAGGAAGTAACTCTAATACTGTAACTTTAAAAAGTCCCATTATACAAATCATTGCGCTCTCAATAGGAAATCTGTAGTTTCATTTTTTCAGCTTTGAAAATGAAATACATCATGGTGATGATTTTACTCAGCTGTTAGAGACAGCTGAGTAGATGACTGCAAGCATGGAAGTTTTGGTTTGAGGACTTACAAATTCCCATCCTATTAGCTGGGTAATAAAAGAAGCATTTGTTTCAAAAACTGTTTTCCTTATGTTCATTCTAACACCTTTAGTAAAAAACTGCACTTTTTGGAAAACATTTCTCTAAAGCCACTGTACAAGAAAAAGGGTTATGCACTAAAAATAATATTTTAGGAGATATACTTGGCCATTATTTCCTTCCCCATACCTTAATCTCTAAAGCAGTAGAGAGATGTAAAAATGCCATGCAGATTTTCTCTTCAGAAGCCCCCAGAATAGTAACTTCAGAGCGGGACCTCCTTCACCTGTCACAAGCTGGATCTGCATGGTGATGTCTATCGGGATGTGGTGAAGATGCTGTTTGCAGTATGAACTGGGCAAATCCCACCCGTTGACAACACAATGCTACAGGGCTGTGGAGCAGGAGCTCCTACCCCAGCTGTGTCCATGTTTTAAAGCATGCGCTGAGCATTCCCCTACCAGCTGATCTGTGATTTCTGTGTATGAGGCCAAAATAGCTTTGATATTAGGTCATGACGAGAATGGATGGAAAGGTTTCAGCTCAGTCCACACAGCCATTCGTAAACAATTTTTAATGGAACACCAGAGTGCACAGGGTATTGCCAGTTTCAACAGCGGGTCACACCTAAAGGCTTTACACAAAGAAAGGTGTTAGACCTATATTCTTGGATCCACAGGTATTGTAATGTGGCGCATCATATGAGAGACGTGTCTCCCACTCCTAGGTGATCTGTCTCTTCTTTGTTGACATGCAATTTTATTCACAAGTATATTTTACGACTGTAAAGATTATTTTTAGTAGAGCTTTACTACGCTGACAAACATACTTTCTCCATTCTATTATCTGCTCATGTATAAGCTGCTTAAATAAAAAACCCATTCTTGGGTCTGTCGAAATCAGTGCCAACATTTCCAGTAGTCTCAGTGGGGAAGAGCTGAGGGGGATTTGTAAGAAGGGGAAAAAGCATTCATCCTCAATTCCCATGAGATCTCAGCTCTCCATTTAAGCCATTTTCTTTGAAGAAAATGAACTTTCACTTATAAAATTAAGTCTGACTATTATGCTTTCATTAAGTGTTTAATAAGGTTGTGACACTCTAAGTAAGCTAAATATCATGGAAAAAGGTGAAAAAAACATGTAGAGATACCTTAATGCCTTGATTCTGCCAACATTTAGTCATACATTTATTTATGCTTAAGTATGAGGGTGGTCCAATACAAGTTAAGGGTGCAAGTGTTCTGCAATGACTGACTGGAATACCTTTGCCAGATGAAAAGTCCAAAATTGCTCAAAATGAATAGATTGGTGTGAAGTCTTGAGTTGTGTGAATTCTTCTGCTTACCTTTTTTGTCGTAAAGATGGCAGTGGAAAGCCACAAGGTGTGTATAACAAACACAGCAAATCATGTGAATGTATGAGAGTAATCTCTTTATTATGATAAACCAAATGTACGCACTTAAACTTATATGGTCTGATGATTTTGTTATCGTACTCCATGTGTTACTGACTAATTAAACATTAACATCTCCAGCTAATATGCTTTTTTTGGGGAGAGCTGTTTTTAAAGTAATGGTGGTGCAACACCTGCAGCCTGCAGCTGCCGGGAAGCAGGAGGCAGCATCATTAGTTGTCAGCTTGCTCCTTGGTGCTGTTGGGTTGCTGCAGCAAGTTGGCTCAGCCCTCCCTCACTTCTTCTTCCTCCTGGTGCAGCGTGCAGTTGACCTGCTTGATTGCTCAAGGAGGGTTTCTGTTGAGAACATGGGTTGAGGGATTTCCCATGGTGCGGGAGGGAAGGTTGCCCTGGTTCCTCACCAGGTCTTGGGGGAGAAGCCAGGAGTTGTATTGGTGTCTCCAGAGCTGTTGGCTGGCCAAGCTGTGACTAGTAGCAAGGATGCTGGAGGTGCTTATCTGCAATATCAGAACAACGTTAGTTAGGCTAAATTATTTTATAACTTCTGATGGAGTCATATGGAGTGATCATTTAGGGCACGGCTGTCGAAAGTATGAGCACTCACAACACCAGTTTCAGCTGATAGGTGCCTTGAGAGGTCAGCTTCTGTAAATTTTTGCTTGATACTTCAAGAGCTTGGATCTATTGGGAAGGCAGTCTCAGATTCCCTCTTTCCATATCTCTTTGCTTGCCAAAGTTTCCTCCTGAGCATCACTGGTTTTTTGCAAATTAATTTTGACTCCAATTTTCCAAGTTGCTGTGAATGGCTAGCTTACTTCTTTCTCCTTTTTTACAGCCAGTGCTTGCCTCAAAACTGTGCTGATGGAGGGACATGCATGAAAAATGCTTTCAGAGGTAAAGGGTAAAGCAAAATCCTTAAAAATTTGGCAAACTGAGAGGTCACATTCCCATAGGGATATATAATTTTGAGTGCTTCAAATGAGTATTTTTCTTTGAGGTTAGTGGGACAAGTTGTTTTGTAGGGAGAATGGACTGATTGCATAATAAAATTTACAGGAGCAGAACCTGTTCATTGTGAATTTAGAGAAGGAAGAGTATTTCGTTATTTTTCCTTCCCCTATTCAACTTGTAAGCAATGATTGATAGTATATATTCTGGGAAAAAAAAAGAGAAAGAAGGCAGGTTTCTCCTATCTGTTAAGATGCATGAGGAAAATGTGAAAGAGAGGTATATATGCTGCATCACTTTTAAAAGATCTAGCATGAGACATGTAAGCAAAGATATCCTTTCTCCAGTTTTCACTAGGCATTGCTCTTCAGGTGGTGCTGATATGACAGCATGTTTGCCAAACCAAGGGTTAAGCTGAACCTTTTGAGATGTAAAAGCAAAGCTGCTGCACTTGGAACTGGGGATAAGGCTCTGACACTGAATGCTGCAATAGTTCACATCATCTAAGGATCAGTACTCCCTAATAAACTCATTTAACTCTATATATGCAAATATTTTAATGGAATACCTCCCTTGTGACAATGCCATATTTATTGCTCTCCAGTTGAGGTAGTCTTACGGGCTTTATCTTTGCTGAACTCTATGCCTCATGTTTTAGACTTCATTGCTTCTGCATTTGCCTGTGTTTATTGTGTGGCTTGTTGTGATGAGATGCTCTAGAACTGTTTCCCCATCATATGGAATATTTGTTTGTCTTCGGGAAGGAATCACAGGGAGTGTGTTAAATTGCCATGAGCATTAGTTGATCTTTTTGCCGTAATGATCTCTGAAGAGTGACACATAGCTGAAGTGTGAGCTCAGTGTCTGTTATACTTATCCTTAAGCACCTTGATACCTAACCCATATGTTTTTGTATATGGATGTGTCCATATTCCCGTGTAGAGCCCTGATCAATTGTCCAGGGAGCAAAATGGGTGTCTACCATGTTTAAACGGGTTTTTGTCATTTTGGGTTTTTTGGTTTTCCTTTGAACACTTAAAAAGCTGGACGCTCCCCAATCATCAAAATTGTCAACTTGTCATTTTTCGTCTTGAGGCTTTCTAATAAGATGAGTGGGAAATATATTTTGGAAGGTTTTTGGTTTGTTTTTTTGGTTTGTTTTTTTTGTTTTTTTTTAAAAAGTGAAAAACTTTGTGTGCAGATATTTGTGTTCTGCTTTATTTTCTTCCATAAGACACCCTAGAACACTAGACACACAGATTAGTTTCAGCCTAAGTCTGTCCCATTCAATGCTGTAAGAGTTCTATACTTGCAAAATTTGGTGGGCAGAAATGTTGTGCGTCTCGTATAAAGAGGAATGCCATTAAAGTAACTAAATATATTCAGGATTTCTGAATTTGGCAAATGCACCCTTCCCATTCCGAACTAAATTACGTCTGAAGACATTTGGTGAAAATATGGGAGTTGACAGCTAGGACAGACAGAATTCTCCCCAAGTGTGCATTGCTTAAGTAAAGGGAAAGGAACTTGTGAAAATAATAGAAATGAGACTGTAAAGTATCTTTGAGCAGCCTTTAAAATATCAACAACCCAGCCTGCTGTCTTGACTTCATGATGGAGCTGCAGCACGTTGAGCTTTGCAGACTCTCTTGGGTGACAAGTACTGCAGCTCTGACAATTTGCAGGTGGAGAACTTTTCAGGTCGTTCTTCACTCTTCTGCAGTGTTGTGGCTGTATAAGCATATAGGTATGAAGCATGTTTGGGGAAATTCTGTTTTCCTTCCAGATGTAAATATCATAATGGAAACCAGCAGGGAGTTCTGAGCTCTTAGGACTGAATACTCATGATTGTATACTAAATCATATCACTTTCAGAGTTGCAGTGTTGAAATCTTAATGTAAAAAGGTAATGAAAATGAAGGTTATAATGGCAATACTATGTTAATAAAGATGTCTCATTAAACATGATACAATGCAGCTCATATTTGATTTTCAGCTCATATTTGATTTTCTGGCTGTGTAGTGTAGCATTTGAGAATATAAGGATCACTGGAATTCAGCTGATTTTTAAAACATAGCTTTTGTATAACCTGGGTTACACTGGTTTTTAACTGAATCAGATATCTGGATGGTGGGAGAAGAGGCCAAATATTCCTTCATCTTATGGAAACTGGAAGGGGAGCAATAAGGAGGTAAGAACAAAATTCAGACTTTATTGGAATTTGATATTATGACTTGTTGTCCAATTTTGCAAGGTATGAGCTGTCAGATTTTTATCTGAAAGAGTACTCAACTGTGTGCTTTACTTGTGGCTGGTGAATAATACTCGTCAAAACAGAGTATCAGGTAGGAAGTAAAGCCTTTAGATATCATTCAGTACTAGGAATCTTACTTCACCTCTCTTGAAAGCTTTTATATCTATTGTTTTGTGCAGATTTTTAAGCTGTGCTTGTTATATACATATATATATATTAATCTATTCTTCTCCTGTAGCAATAATGCATATTAATGGAAAAGCATGCACAGGCTTTCTGGTTGAGTTTCAGCTTTTCCTAGATGTGTACAGACTGCCTATTTCAAGTTACATGTCTGTTCCACTCTGGTTGTCAGCAAGAAGTTAGTAAATCCCCGGGAGGGTTAAGAGTGTTTTTAAAGGATTTGATGAGCTTCCAGTGCTTGATGCTTGCCACATTGTCATACTGGAACCAGATGTTGGGTACCACATGTTCATGTTTTTGGAGCTAAGTAGGTTAGGTACTGTGTCTGTGGCCCATAAAAACAAACATCAGTTTCCCACCCTAAAGCTCTCGTCCCTGGGTCATCATCCTCACGATCCTGGCTATGGGAACTGCTTGCATCAGCCTCCCAAGTTGTGAAAACAGAGATGTTTTTTCTGGATCTTCCTACTTGCTCTCTTCTGTATCCTCTCAAAGGAAGACCTTTTGATTTACAGTATTTATCCATAAGGACTCTGACAGTGTAAGGTCAAAAGGAGGTTTTTGAGAACTGCACTTAGTGAGGATGCACATGAGCGCTCGAGCCCATGTGGAAACTCTACCTGTGGCTGCTGGGAACCTGAAAGAACTTTGGGTAGATCTCGCTTTTCTCTTTTCCCCCGTGTTCATTTATGGCTTCCTGTTCCTTGGACTCAGACTTTTTCAGGTTGTGCTTGTCTTTTATCCATTTCTAGTTGTCCTTGTTATGTATATAGAATCATAGAATAGTTAGGGTTGGATTAGGGTTGAGTCATAGAATAGTTAGGGCTGGTTATCTTCAGTTATTCTCCTTGCCAAACACAAAAAAGGAAGATAATGTGTATTTTTCTCTTGTTTTCATCACCTGAAGTTTGTACTAAATAAAAAGCTGCTTTACTGTAGCTGTAGCCTATTATTTGGATTGGCCAAGGCAAATGTTAATGAGTCCTTTTGTTCTCATAACTGGTTTGTCTCATAAATGGACAAAATGGCTTTCAGCAAAGTACAAAGTATGATACAGACTTTGCTAACAAATGAAAGATTTGTTGTTTTTTTTGTTTGTTTTTTTTTTTTTTAAAGTGTGACTAGGATTACTTTTGCACTGCCTCAATCACACTTCTCCAAAAGACTGGCTTCCTGGATTTGATTTTCTGTGATGAGACTATACCTCCACTGAGCGTCTATAACTGATTTAGTAAGAGAAAGACTAATACAAATTTTCCATAGCTATTTTCAGGTTTTATTTGCTTTATCCCTTCCTTTGTTTTCTGCCACTTTTGTAGTATGGCAAGATGTTTTTTGAGGACTGTCTTTTTCTTTTTACTCTGAAGGGTAATTTCAGTTGAGTTGCACCCTACTGAGAGTAATGTGGTGAGAAACCAGTTGGCAGTGCTCTGTTCAGTTTTCATTTGCTTCTCCCTCTAAAAGTCTAAAAATATTCCTCCTACAGGAAATGTTTTTCATTCTGTTATGTCTTTTGCTTCCCGTAGGAGGTATTTCTTTTAATTTATTGAATAAACCTTTCTGAATTGTATTCCCATAAGAGTTTAGGCACAATAGAGCCTTTGGGCACACTGTGCAAGAGATCTCACCATCTTCTGTTTTTTAGAAGATATGCAATTGTTTCTTTATACAGTGCTGTCAGGCTCTGGGACAAGCTGACACTTAAGTGAAATGGGAGAATTTGAAGCCGAAGAACACAAATTAACACATCTGCTATAACTTCTCAAACGTTGTTGCTTTGATTGTATGTATCACATATTTATCCTTTTTATCTTATAAAGAAATCTCTCTTCCCTTTTTCCTGCCCTCAATATTAAGAGGATTCTGGGCAATATTTTGATCTCAATCTCATTATCATAATTTCTTTTGTAAGTGTATGTGTATATAGGAAAGCTAAATCCTCGTAACATCCTGGTTGGAAGTCAGCTATGTTTAGCTGTTAATTTAATTTGGATGGCAATGCAGACTGTTATTTGAAAGGGGCGTTAGGGAAAGAGAGACTGGGATAGATTACATTTTCATGCTCCAGAATAAGACCCTATCTACTCTATCTTAAATTAGAACAATATGGTTGAGTTTTCTTGTGGCTATTTCATAACATTCCTGCTGACAAAATATGATGTGCTCGTTGCTTCACTACTGTTTTTCAAGCATGTGTTTGTGTCTCTGCATCAAGTGATGGCTCTTGTAGCAGCGTGCCATGGGGACACGTCTCATAGGTCTTTATGTGTATTTGCTAATGATATACAAAGTAGGCCACTACGGACAGCTGGTACCGAATCATAGACAGCTGGGAGAACGAGATGGCCAGATTACTTCAATAAACACGTTTAGAAGTTTTATTTTTTTTTCCATGGATAATGTGCTTTAATACTATATTCACTAAAGGAACGTGATGTAGTTCTCAGTCAACCTGTATGAAGGGTTTTAAAGCAACTTTCTAGCAGAATAGTTAGTTAAGATCGCATTAGTAAATGTGCATATTTGAAGAATCTCTGGCACACTGTCCAAAATGCTTCTTGATCCTTTTCTCTGCTTGAGGTCTGAGCACGTGCCATTTCCACACTTTGTCAAGATTCAGATGGAACCTTTCTGTTTCATAAACTGCTCCTCAACTGTGGCAGAGCTAATGTGATTCCTTCTTGGAGTGAACTATGTAATAAGGCCTCCTGCCTGTGTTTTTTTTTTTT
This sequence comes from Coracopsis vasa, assembly GCA_026283785.1. NCBI lineage: Eukaryota > Metazoa > Chordata > Aves > Psittaciformes > Psittacidae > Coracopsis > Coracopsis vasa. Next base: position 23,963 of record JANHGB010054727.1, read on the forward strand.
TCTAGCCCAGCTACATCTAAATTACACCATCTCACATGGATCAGAGCAAAACCAGTTAGATAAGTCAGTGAGCAGCGGAAGGTGTGTAATGTGGATAACAGGATGCCTGCATACTGGGTTGTATGAACAAAAAGGTAACCAGCAGTTCAAGGGAAGTGACTTCACCCGTGTGAGTCCACATCTGGGACAAAGGAGATGTTGGTATGCTGGAGCAAGTGGAGTGGAGGGCCGTCAGTACAGTTAGGGGATGAGAGTGCTTAATTCCACTTCTACTGCCTATATGGCGACTAAGGAAAAGATGGAGCTGGGTGCTGTCAGAGTTTCACAATGACAGTCACAAGTTGCAGCAAGAGGAATTCTGAGCATATCTATGGAAAAACCCACTCACAACAGGATTGGTTCAATATTGAAATGGGCTGTCCAGGGAGGCTCTGGAATCTCTGTCCTTGAAAATTTTCAACCCTTCACAGGGCAAGGTGCCAAGGAACCTGATCAGATTTTGATTTTGAAGCTGGCCCTGCTTTGAGCAGGAGATCAGACCAAGTAACCTCCAGAGGTCCCTTCTGACCTATTTTTTTTTTCCCTGTGATTCTGTGACTTTGAGTGTTATTTCTTTCAGCAGCAGAATGAAAACTCTGCTGTGTTCCCTTGTGCTACAACATACCTTTGATGGAACAGAAGTTACTGGGTTACCTCAGAAAGTATGATGCTCTCCAACATCAATATTTGAATCAGGCTTATAAGAAGAGTGATTTCTTTCATTGCATTGTTCTCCAAAGCTGTTGCTGTGCTACTGCTCTGCACGGCATACCCTACCATTACACTGCAGCTACATGATTGCTGTCTTACAAATGCAAAGAAAGCCAGGGTGGGTTTTTTAAAAGATGTCAGTAAAGTTTAAGAAAACCCAAACAACCAAACCCTTCTCAAATTCAAGTGTTCTGCAGAGACAGCTTGACAGTGCTGTAGCAGAACTGCAGCAGGGATTTGGCATGGAAGTTTCAGTAACTACTTGCCAGGTAGATTTCCTGCCAGCTCATTTAACTAAGCCTGCCTGCATATTCCAGCATTAGGGAGCCCAGGGCTTACAAGTTATCTACCAGGACAGTGCGCTGTTGAGACCTGCTCTGAAATTGAGCTCTGTCTGCTTTTCCAAGTTATTTCACTTTAGGCTTAAAAATATTGAACACTGGGCAAAAAACACTGTCATCTTTCCCTGCCCCATTTCATGGTAGTTCAGTGTGCTCATGACAGTCCTTATGATGTGCTAAAACACTCCAATGCCTGTAGTAAAAGGATGGTAAAGAAGCACTCCTTAAAATTTAGCTTTTCTAAATCTCATTTTTGTCATCTTCCTGAGTGCATTATAAGAGTAAAAATAATCTTGGAGAGAAATGAAAGAACAAGAAAAAAAATTAAGAGGTATTTGAGAAGGAAAGGAAATCTGCTGAGCTTTGAGCTGGGAATTGCATCAGAGACGCAGGAAAGTAGGTGTGGCAGTAGGACAGTCGAGGCTTTGCCTATATTGCTTTACACAGCAGCAGTTTAACCTGATCCTGACCTTACAACTTAAGAGCTTAAGGGTACAGTTATGCAACTGAGATCAGTCAAAGCTAAACTAAACTAGACTGGAATAGGCAGATGGGGCCACATGGCCCAGAAAAAGCTGGTACCAAATTGGCTTGCTGAACTAAATGCATCCATGCTGCTATTTAAAAGGAGCACAGGTTGTAATTTGATGGTGTTTGCAATGCAGTGGTGGGTTTTTTGGAGCTTCTGGAATGCGTTGGTCAACATTTGATCTCCTGTGTCACTTCTTCTTGCTCTTGAGAAACGATTTTGGCAAGCCTGCATTTAGCTGGCAGAGATTTTGTCAGGCAGCTGCAGCCTCCAACATTGAGTGTGAAATTAGGCTGACAGAAGGACCTTGCCCATGGTAAAACAAAGGCTTGATGGCTTGGAGTCGTAACCTTTTGCAGTCCCGATAAATACATTTTTCCTTGAATGGACAAGAAAGTAAAAGGAGAGAAAAGGTGACTGTGGATTACAGCTGCATGGTTCAAATAAAAGGAGACAAGGAAGGGGAGAAAACCGAAACAAGGTAAGAAATGAGTAGTGAATTAAAACCTCATTAGGACTGGAGAACAGGATTGCCACCAAAGTGCCACCGCTGCTTGAAGAGGAGAGCTTTAACTCCTGCTCGGGCATCCCTGCCCCATCTTGCTCATGGCGTGATGTCCTGGTTTTCTCCTGGGAGCGCTGTGCCAGGGATGCTGTCCTGGCGCTGCTCTGCACTTTGTGGCTCTGCTTACCGTGCCACATGGCCCTCAAGGAAGCTTCCACCCATGATGTGGCTTGATAAGATGGAAGGTTGCTGTTCCGACCATCATCTCTAGTGATGAGATTTTCCAAAGCTCCTGACTCACTTCTGAAAATGAACCTCGAGCTCCTAGATCATTTAGATAGTTTTTGAAATCTTATTCTAGATCTTTTATATCCTTGTTTTTTGTTATAGTAACCAGAGCCTCCTTCCTTTCTTCTTCCTTCCCACAGGAAGAGGTCAATGCTGCTGAGGCCTTCCATGCAGCTAAAGACCAATTTTTAGCAATAAAGGGGTCTCGTGTCTTGTCCATATGTTTTCTTGAGCTGTTTCTCATTTCAGTAGCACTTTCAACTTGTCTCTCTAAATATTGTTCATACTTTATTTGTGCTTGTTTTGTGATGATTACTATGTTCTTTAGCACAACTTCCTATATTATATTTACCTCCTGCTGTCATTTGTTGTTTTCAGCTTGTGACAGCTTATCTGCTTGTTTTCTAGAAGCAAGTCTTGAGGCTGTATCAGTGCATTATTAAATTCCAAATGTATGTACTTTATTTCTTTGATCTGGTAGCATCCAGCTTACACACTCAGATGGTAAATGGAAATCCTGATTCCTGTAGAGTACAGGATCTGGCATAAGCGCCAGAATTAGAGGTAACTCCTTCTGTCCCCATGATAGCTGGCCTGGAGGGGACATTCAGGGAGCGATGCTACAGTGCGGTATTTGTCAGTCAGAGCTTCCACTCTGGGAGTCTTTTGAAAACAAAGCTCCCTAGTGTTTAGATACTGGGTTTACGGCTTAGTTATTTGGAAATCACTCTGACAAACTGGCTGGAAGCTGGAAGCTGGAAGCTTGCTTTCTACGGAGGAATTCCTTCCTGTATCCTGAAGGCTGCTGAAGGCTGCAGCCTCAGCAGAGCCAGTGAGGTGTCACTGCAGGAGGAGTGGGTAGAGATAACGGGGCATGATCTATATTGCCTGTGCTCCAAAAATGCCAGCTTTTACACCATGCCTTCTGAATCCTGATGGCAGGAGTAGGGAACAGAGAGACCACTCATTGCTTGGTAGGTTGAAGAGCTGTTGCACCCTGGAAGCAGAGACACGAGGAGAAGAGATGAGCTCATCTTTATGACCATACTAGGCTGTGGTGGCTACACAGTTTTCTGTGGTCTCAGACGACATGACACCTTTCCTAAGTGCTTAGAGTACTTGGAGGCCCTTCTTCTGGACCAAGTCCAGCTACTTGGACTTAGCGTTCAGCATGAGATTTCAGGTTTTTTGGAGCTGAAGATAGCAGGCTTCAGATGTCACTTGAATTGCAGTTGAGAAGAATGAGATTTCTGCAATGAATTATTTATTTTTGGCTTCCTTACAGTTTTTTGAAATATGCTTTTTGGTTGAGATAAAGGCATTTAATAACAATATTGCTGTGCTAAAGGGTGACTGGCCCTGTTAATTAAAATAGGACCAAAGCATTTGTAGGAAAGCAGGAGCTCTTCTTGTGTTGGATCTAACTCAGGCAGATGGAGTGGAAGCTAAGGGGAAGAGAGAAATATGGTTGGCAGCATCTGAGTCAAATCAAAACAAAGCTGGAAGGGAACAATTAGTTGGGATGTTCCCAAGGAGAGTGTGGAAGATTCCTGTAGAAGATAGATAGCAGGGGGAGCTACGGACGGGCTTGCTTGATGGCTCCTCTTGGAAGAAAATCCAAGCCTAGAAGAGGCTGAAAGCAAAAAAGCAAAGGGCAGTTTGCTTGGCATGTTCCTTTGGGCCAGCAATAAAGGGCCAGAGGAGCAAGGGAAGGGGTCTCCTTCCAGGCCTGAGGGCTGGGGATGATGGTGCAGCAGAAGCAGCTGCTGAGCTGTTGGAGGACACAGAACAAGCAGCATGTGAGGAGTGTGATGGGACCTCCCATCAAGTCAAACGTTACTTTTTTAATTTTGATTATTTTATAACCCAGCCTTTGCAGAGAGACTGAGAAGCCCAGCTGGGAAGGTTTGGGAAATACTGGGATGGTTAGCAGAGATCTGGTGACCACTGAGCATAGAGGGAGATAGACCTGGTGTAGCCATTGTGTTGATGCACTCAAAGTACCATATATACTTGGGATAAGTGGTTATGTTGCTGTGACTTGCCTTTGTAGCAGAGATTATTCTGTGCAGTGGTGAAGTGCTTTAATTTGCTTTGCAAGCCTTAGTGAATGCTGCAATGGAACCCTGAGGATGGAATTTGTGAATTACTCTCTATATTAGCACACCTTCTGTGAGGGATAGTTGCCCAGGAGAGCCAGCCTTTAAGTGGTTGATGAGAGGAAAGGGAAGAGTTTAGGAGCACATTAAGGGAAGAGGAAATTAGAGATGCTCTGAGGTGGCTGGTATTATGAACTGCAGGGGAATTACTTAATTTTTGTGACAAGATATTTTTGCCTGTAAAATATATATATGTTTAATACATATATTATTTCTTTTTAGACTTGCAAATAATGTTTGCTCAGTTATTTTTTGCATGGAAAGAAAATATTCTTTGTGTCTGTTTCCTTCTCTTCCATGAAGCATTGCCACGTGGAAAAATGTTAGTTTTGCCATTTCACAACAATGTAAGTACATCTGGAGTCCAAGTTACTAAAAAGCTGCATGTTACTTATACAAAATTTCAATGTGCAATGCCAAGGAAAAGAAAAATCACGTAAAATGTACTGTTTCTTAGTAATGTACATCTCTGCTGTAAGTCAAGGTTTTATTGTCCATCTCTTTCTTTGTTCTGTCAGGAAACATCTCCCAGCTATGAAATGTGGTTTCCTGGAGATGGGACACTGCAAAGCAGGGTGGGTGAGAGCTGAGGCTCCTCAGACATGTGTTTGAGTGCTCAGTGTGGTGAGCCAGTGGGATACTGCTTTACATGCCAGCACAGCCACTTCACAGTTGCCTATGCCACCACACCAAGGACCTCCGTGCTGGATTCAGATGATGCTGGGTGCCCCTACCGAACTCCTCCAAATTCCTTTTACTGAGGAGCTTCCAGAACAAGGAGGCCTGTGAGCTGTTGTGAGATCAAATTGCCTCTGGAGATCAAATTGCCTCTGGAGAGAACTGGAGGGCTTCTGCATTTACTTCAGAGTGAGGAATTGGTGATTTATGCTCAACTGGCACAACATCAATGTGTAGAAAAGGATCTAACATAGTGAATTTGGAAGAAATGAAGAATTTTTTTTTCCATGCTTTGTATTAGGATAACTCTGGAAATACTCTGTTTCTGGTTTTGCTTTTGGTCTTCCCAGCTTTTTAGGAAATATTTGAACTAAAAGAGTTGAAGCAGTGCTCAAGACCATTGAGGGAGAAATTAATTTACCCAGTCTGAAAAAGGATCAGCTGCAGATTTTACTGCAGGGACTAAGAAAGCTTTTGCTTTTTCCTTCTTCCTCCCCTGGTACTGTGGAATGGGTTTCATCCACTCTGTAAAAATATATTTTATTTAGAGTATTCACAATTTAGGTGCTTCTTATTGTATCTTTTGGCTTCCGCCCAAAGAATGAGACAGAAGCAGTGGGCAGATAATCACTTAGTCCTTAGGAGCTGCCTGGAGGTGGCTCATTGAAGCACCTGCAAGGGGCATGGCTTGAAAAATCAGAGCTGCAGATAAGCCTGTGGATTTGATGGCTAATCTATGCAGGAGAATAGGAAGCATCGGCTGAGAACTAGGTCTCTGTGCCAAATGTCCCTACTGAGTAGGGCAGTGGGGTTAGGTGGGATTTGGCAAGTGCTGCTGGGTGTTTCCCTGATGGGGGAAGAGGATACAGCATTAGTTATTTCTGGAAACTACACAGCCTAGAGAAATTATATTTAGCTGTTAGATAACTGGTTTAAACTGGGATTATGCCCAAATTAGGGATGACACAGTAAAGTTGAGTGATAAGAGTGTCTGTTGTTTCTTCCCTGACTGGAGGGGGTTGTGGGACAGAAATGGGCATCTGACGGCATGAAAATCCACACAGAATCCAGAGGATTTCTATGGGTAACCCTGCACCACTGGTCACCTTAAGTTACAGAGGTGATTTTTACATTACCATTGTGTCTTGGTACCCTGTTTTTAGGTTAGAACATCACTGCACAAGATGCTATGTAAACACAAGAGATTTTTTTTCTTTCCAGAAATTTTGTAGAAAAGACAAGAGATAGACACAGTTGCACCAGGAATTGTGCAGAGACTGTGAGGATGGGACTAGTTAGGGGGGCATATGTTTAATGTTTGATGCAGTGGAAAGCTACATAGAAAAGGTGACATCATCAAAGCCGAATAGTGTTTGCAGAGCATGATGGATGAGTATAAGCAAAGCAGCATTGTGTTGGAAAGAGAAGGAAAGAGAATGCCAGAGCCATTGAGAAGATAGAAGTCTGCTTAGGATTTCAGGCTGGGGTTTGTATTGAAAAGGGTATAAAAGTAACTTCTTTTAGCTCCTGGCTGGAAGTAGGTGATAGGAGAAGTACTGCATATACTGACCTTTGCTATCTTCCTGCCTTCCTTTCCATAGGCATTGGATTTTCCCTGTCTGGAGAGTATGTCTAGATACACAGTGCAGCGTCGTGTGAAGATCTCTGTCTAAGCTGGGAAGCTGATGTGTTGTAGGGCTGCTGCACTCGGTCTGCTGAGGTCCCAGAGTAGTGCAGCCGTGGACACCCTGACTAAGCTAAGAAATCTGATAAAACCTAATAAACTGTTGAGGAGAGGGTGCCAGGTGCTGGGAAGCAATAGTATTAATAAATGAAAAATAAATTAATTTAAGTATCAGTCTACTTTTATCTTTACAGTATCTGTTTCGTTAGTACATGCTATACCTTACTAGAGTATTTGATCATGCTTGTAGTGTGAAGGCAGTTTGACACTCTTTACATGTTAGATTACCCAAAGAGGAAGCATAAAACCGAGTTCAGATGTTGCCCCTGTAGTGATACCTCACCACTCCACTTGTCTCCTGTCCTTATCTGGCTCTTTGACAGCCCCTTGCCTAGGACAGTTTTACTCCTCTTCCCAGGAGGTGTGTTATGATCTTCTTTCCCAATCCCCATGAGCAGTGTTGTTGTTACCCCATTGATCTGCTGAGCACGGGCAGACGGTGCACTTTAGTTATGAGACAGCTGTGATAGTTGTGAAGGCACCAGCCCTTGCAGTGTGTTACTTAAGTGGCTGGACAAGAGTGGGATTCTGCCCCTTCAGCTGGCAAAGCAGAGTCATCATGGTCAGAAAGAGAGGGAGTTACGTGTATGGTTTTAATACACGAATTTAAACTCTAGGCAGAAACACCTTTTTTTTTGTTTTTTTCTTTTAGAGCAGCAAAAAGAAAGTCTTGGCAAACAATGCCAGTAGGTTAAGTAATTCCTTTTGTTTGAAAATTATTCAGTTTATTCCAAGGACCTTTTGCAATGTTTTCTTCGCACGTTAAATGTCTTAATGGAGAGCTGGCATCTTGCTGTGAATTATTAACACTTACCTAACAGATGTTTATATATGTTTGCCTTGAAACTTAGCTCTGTAATTCTGTCTAAAAGCACTCAATTTTCGAGCCTGTGCTTTGATAAAGGTGCAAATGAGGTAGGAGAAAGTGGCAGTTGTTTCTTACATAACAGTTGTGCTGAGCCTTCTCCTTGTGTTGCTAACCACTACCTTCTGAGTTTCTTGCCTGTTTGTTATGACCACTTAACTACTTCTGAGCTGTTACTTTGTCAGCAGCAGTAATTGTAAGCTTCTTTCTAAATACTTTCTTTTATTATTTCTCTATGAGAAATGCAAACCAACCTTCAACCACAGGCAGTACTCTGGACTGCTTCATTGCTCTGGGCCCTGTTCCTGCCCAGATCCGGTACAACCAGGGCACAGCTTGTGTCTTCTTTAGCACCTCAGCTCCCTACAAGGAGAGGTGTACCCTGAAGCATGACAGTACCTTTTGTTTGGATGGGTGTCGTCATGTTCTCCATTCAATACTTTCTGGAAACAGATTGTCAAGCTTCCACCTTGTATCATTAATAATGTCTCACAAGGAAGTTGCTGGGTATTATAGCCAAGGTTGCATGGTACAGTTCTGATCCTGGTGCCCTCCGGAACTGTATCATCCTCCCCAAACCAGGGATTACTTCTGTGAGAACTTGCTGTGTTGGAAGGGAAACTTACTTTAGTAAAGATTGGTTTTGCAGTGCCCACTTTTTAGCGCTGGGAATAAAAGAAGAGAAAAAAGTGCAACAAAACTGCCAAAAGCTGAAGAGCCATTCTCCACTTAAGAGGCCAAATCTCTTACTTCTAAATACAAGTTCAGGAATGCGACTTGAATTATTGGTGACCTTGTCACTTGAGAAGAGGAACTGTTATCTTTTGTCCTGGAAGATGAGTATTCCTGTGCCTTGATTAGATCTTTGTATGAGGAGTTGAGAGTGGAGCAGGCAACTCCTAATCCAGGGTTCAATATTTCAGCCTTGTTAGGGCACTGATGGTTTTCGCAGAAGTCCTTGCCCTGGTAGTTAGCCATTACCAAGAGTAATGTAATGATTTACCTTTCTCTGAACAAACATCTCACAAAAAGACAGCACAAAGGCAGATGCAGTGAAGCCTGCCCTGATAGCTCTATATTTGTACTATTGGAGACAAATACACAGAAATCTTCCCTGTGCAGCAGTTGCAGTTTAAGGGGCAGTTCTGCACACCCAAGGCTTAGCCACTACAAGGTTACTCTGCTGTATTGGCGGCAAAACAGCTGAACATGCATTGGACAGGTCGTTGGGCATGTTCTTGGACACATGGCCCTGGCCCTGTGGGATGCCCTGTGTCCATGGGCTCTCTGAAGGGCCCACATGCACTGTGTGCTGTCTCACCTACAGGACCCGGCTTGAAAGTCTCTTCATCAGAGTATAAGGGACGCAGTTTGCTGCTTCTCCACCCTTTACCCCAGCTGAGTTGTAAAAGTGTCGTTTGTGTGGTGTCAAAATCAGGAGGAGGTGGCTGAGCTTTGCTTATAAAATAGCTTATTTCACTGAAAGAGTGGAAGTGACCATTTCTGGACAATGAGGAAAATAGTGGGTTTGAAATTAAGGAAATGAGAATATGCTTTAAGCATTTAGACATGTAAAAGCACTTTTCACACCCCTTCTCATAAATCCGTGCAATGCCATTAATAGGACAAGAAAAACGATACCCTTTGGACAATATTTAATGTGTAAGATTTTAAATCTTTTATTTTACAATATTTTAATCTTAAATGGAAATTACCAAGGTGAATCTTAGAATTAACTATATATGTATTTAATCTTTATTGTTGAATCTCTTTAAACTACTTGAAAAAATAAGATTTTCAATTTTAAAGGAATACAGTCGGCTCTCCTTAAAGGCATGTATATCAGGTTTTGGTTGGTTTCTGATCCTGGGCTCCAAGTTTGCTCGTAGACATAGCAGGAGCCTGGTCACATGCAGAATTAATTAATATTTATGGTGCCTTTATCTTGCTAGAATATGCCAGGCTTCAAAGTGCCATGCTGAGATTGTTTTGCAAAAATGCAAGGCACTAGTCTGAAGGAGAAATATTGCTAGCCAGAAAATCAGAGACCTTTGTAGCAAGTTCTGCTATTTATTTATTTATTTTTAAACAAAGAGATTGGTATGGTTGGTGAACATGAAGGTTTATCAAGCAGCCTACTGATTTTAATTGGCATGGTTTCTTTACCAGTGGTGTTCTTATTCAAAACATGCCTTAACATCTTTTGGAATCAATTAAAATATTACTTTGAGAATGGTATGGTATTTCAACAGATGTGTAAACACCATGCTCTTCCTAACAGGAAAAGGTCACAAATAAGTCAGCTTTAAAATTAGGGTTGGTCATGTAATGCTCATGAAAGAAATATGGTCTTTTATACTGGAAAAATGGAGGGTATCCTGGTTCCTATTCTGAGACTGAAGCAATATAATTTTTTGTCAGGGAATCACAACACATGGTCAATTTTTAATACATGTGTTTATTTTAATAAAAGTAATAATCAAATAAGATACAGTGTGATTTTGTCAGTCAGGACTCTGCTGTGGTCTCCACTTGACTGTATTTATTTCTGTCTGTGATTTGGGTTTGTTTTTTCAGTTAATTTGCCTTCCCGTAGTAGGGAGGACTGTATTTACTAGGGCTTACCGTGCCTAATCTAACACGAACACCTGCTGAGAAGCTGTAATACAATGTCAACTGTGGCGGTGAGATAAGGACCTGATTTGTTTTCACTTGACACTGTTTCATATTTACTGTATTTCTTTAAAAAACATTTTGGACATTTGGGTTCGGTATGCATATTTGTTTAAGCTGTCCCATCAATCACCACTATGTTTTACTTCCATATGTCCCTGCATGAATCTCTTGATAATCTTTTGTGTAAGATGGGATCTACCTCTTTCCAGACTTCCTACATCCACAGGCTTATTTAATTTTGAGATTTCTTTCATTTCACTGTTCTTTGTTCTGTAGGTAACTCAGTACTTTGTGGCTTAGAAAGCGCTTCATAGAGAGACTTTTGTTCATGTTGTAAGAGGAGCAAGAAACATTCATTTAGGAAGTGTGTTACTTCTATGGCTTAATCAGTAGAGCGAATGGGAAAGAAATGCTGGATGTGTATGATTATTGTCATATCTGTTATGCTGTTTGCAAGTGGCGAATTAACATATGAATATATCACTCATTTTGATGCTTTCATATAAATATAATTTCATCTCTATATGCAGAGATCAGAACCAAATATGCAGGTGAAAAGGTAAGATTTAAAAGAACTATACCCATATAACATCACAGTTATATTTCTTGCACATGCGTATGTTCCTGTATAGTTTCGTGCATGAATAATTTGTGTGGCTCAAATAAAGGACAGAATGTTTCTCACATGTGGCTTTGGGAGGCCAAATGGTATGTGTGAAAACTGGACAAAAATAAAGATTCAATATTGGCCTCACATCTGAGGAAGCTGTAGAACATAATGTTTTTCTCCAAAGTCCTCTTTAAGTTTATGTTTAGTAAATTTGCTTCAGATCTTCCTATCCAGTGCCATTCTAGCATAGAACGAGGATCTTCAGCTTACCGAGTACTGATCAGCAAACTAAGACATGCACATGGTGCATCTTGATGTAAGTGCCAGTTTTGGACAGGGGTGTGCTAGGGAGCCGATCCTCATCTGCTAAGATGCAGAAGCCATGTGAATAGGTTGAATATTGCTTTCCTTTTTGCGTGACTCTTCCCTTCATGTAGAACTGAAGAGGCGGGGAGCAGGAGGAGCAGGTCTGGTGCAAACCCAGGTCCTGCTTCTGGGTAGGGACAAGAAGCAGCTGGACGCAAGGGCAGGGCAGAGCAGAGCAGAGCTCCTGAATCTGTTGGTGAAGATGTACTCCACGGAGATGATTTAGCTGAAGATTTAGATTGGCTGCCTCTCTTAAATCCTTAGGGCTCTTCTGTATATTAGGAAGAAAGCACTATATAAATGGTTTTATCATGTGACTTTCACAGGTGCTTTTCATTTTTGCATGCACTTGCATATCCACTGCTTGTTCCAGCAACAGCTTTAATATGTTCAGAGTTATAAAAGAAAATGTGTAGCACGTCATGCTAGAGAAAATCTGTGTGACCGTGTAATTAATGGCTACTTCCCACTTGAGTTTAGAGTCAAAGTTATACAAGCAACTTTGCCACCAAAAGTTTCAGGTCTGGATATTTACATTTTACAAGTATATTTACCTTACAGATTTTGTGTTCTTGGTGGCCTCTCAAATGGGATTGCACTTATCAGCTGTCAAAATACTAAGAATGAAAGAGAAGGATGCTTTTTTTTTTTTTTTTAATTTAGGCTGGTCCATCCAGGTCAGAATTCTGGGAATGCTCCAAAAAATAGCAGTTACTTTGTTACATTTCTGTATATGTGTGGAAAGCTGGAATTGTTGCAGTTGCCTTTTTTTTCGTTCTTGTTGTTTTGTTTGGCTTTGTTAATGGTGAGCTGCAAATGAAGTTATTTAACACCCACCCACTTAATTGCAATCTGTGTAAACATGGGTCTTGAGAAGGCCAGAGCTCTTTTATTTGTAACCTGAAAAAGTTTCAGCCTCTGTTCAGTGTCTTCAGTATCTTCTTTCCACTCTGCTTCAGATTATTTGGGTCTATTGGGGTCTGCTCCATTAAGATAATTTAAAATGAGGCTTTGAGCAGCCTGGTCTAGTGGAAGGTGTCCCAGCCTGTGGCAGGGGGGTTGGAACTAGATGATTTTTAAGGGTCCTTCCAACCCAAACCATTCTGTGAGTCTACGATCTGAAAATGCTTCATGGTTCCCTGGCTAATGATAGCAGTAGGTGAGGTGTCGTCTCCTATTCACCATCATCAGTTTCCCTGTTGGCTTTAAGAGCTCGTATGAATTGGGGCTCAGGTATTTTTGTGAAAATGCATTCACCAATAAGCAGTTAAAATGGGGTTAATTTCTTTAGGATAATATAACTCTGGGTTGCAAACAGCCTTCAGGAGCAAGGGACAGACTCCAGAGAAAATGTAGCTAATTTTAATTGATCTGGGAGCTCTCAGCAAAAAGGTTTTGCAAGGCTTTCTTGCCCATCATGAGTAGGTAAACACCCAAACATTGCCTCATAACATTGCTAAAATAAATGATAACTGTAGCTGCAGACATGTGCTGTGGTTATTCAGACAAGCAAAATTCCTTTTAACCAAGGAAAAGAGAAGGAAAGAGATCGCTGGGAACCATCACCAAACCTGTAAAATTTATCTGTAAAATAAAGAGAAAGGTGTGAATTGCATCTGTGATTTCATTGAATAAATTACGGTAAGCTAGAGAAAAAAATAACATATTCAGTTGTTTTTTTTTCTGCTCAGATGCTTCTGGCATTCTCAAAGCTTGTTATTCAATTTTTTGGAGGGGAAATTTTCCACGTGCTAAAGATGTCATATTCTGTCTCTAGCTGAGTTATAACTCCTTGTTAGCTGAGTTATAACTCCTTGTTTGATCCTTCTTTGGATCTTCGGTTACATTTTTAAGTTTTCTTTCTCATAGATACTTGTAAGACTGATTTGCATTGATTGACATCTGTTCAATGTGTTGAGTGTCAGTGGCAATATGGCATATGGACAGAACTGCTTTTACATGAAATTAGACTGCAAAATGCACTAGCAGTTCAGCCTACATCAGGTATACTGGATGTTTGAAAAAAGAAGTCATGCTTTGCCTCTACAGCTAGGGGAATTACTAACTTGTCAAAAATCCTGGACAGTGTATGGAGGTAGTCTGAACGGATTGTCCTTTATTTCCATTTCTTTCAGATTTTAGAGCCATAGCAGCCTCTTCTGCCAAGTTTTTATAGATTTGAGCAGGAAGGAGGGGGAGGACACTTTCTTCCAATCAGTTCTTCAGTCAGTTCTTTAGCCTTTAAATGAACTAGTTCTTGAACTGTGCCAAACTGAAGAAAATGCTCTTCAGTATCAGCAAAATAGTTTGTGATTGAGCAAACCACTTTGCTAGTTTATCACTTTGATGCATCCTACAGGTTCTTAATTAGTTTGTTCTCCAGTTGAGTGGTTTAACTTTCTTGTAAACTTCATCAGCAGATGTGTACTGTTTGAATTTAATATCAATTGTTTTAATACAAGAAGAAAACTTAAGATCATAGTACAGAAGATTTTCACATTCTGAAAGCTTGCTGTTTATTTTTTTAGACTAAAAATGTCATACACTGTAGCTGAGTTATAGCCACTTGTCTACTTGTCTAAATAGTTCTGTTTAGAAATAAAATAACTAAAGATCATAGGTATTCATCTTGTCAGTCATTTTTTACATGTCTGTTGTTCAGAATCCCTGGATGCACACCGTACCTGGCCTTCATTATTTCTGGTCTTTCTCATCTTCAGCTACCAACAGTGTATTTCAGGAAAGAGTAAGTATGTGTGTTATTTTGCTAACGTCCTTCCACTGTAAAGACGGACTGCAAAAGATGCAAAGAAATCATACAGCTTTTGTGTTATTTTCCTTATTTTTGTATTGTCCCTTCTTGTACCTGTTTTGCTTTTTTTTATTCCAAAATGTCTCTTCCATCACTTGGCTAGAAGCATGCTAAACTTAAGATGTGATCTTAGAGCAAATGAACCACAAATGTGCTCATACCTGAGCCACCTGTGAAGTAAGATGGGTGGGAAATGAAATCCTGATGTGCTGCTTCCTGGGGACTAGTTGTGTGAGTGTGGGTGTCCTGTATGCTCAGAGTGTACTGTGTCCCCTAAGTCCTTCTGAAACAGCTGTCACTGGGCTGAGGAGGGCATCGCTCTCTTTCATGTCCCAAAAATAAAGAAGGAACAGTGAATCTGGGTGCTGGAAAGTAAGAAGCTTTCAATATAGATACAACTTTTGTCTAGATATCCCATAAGACCACAGCCTGTCTGCTCAGGAGGATGCAAGTCAATGAACTAGTCATTCCTGTGCTCACCCAGCAAGAGGTCACAGTTGTCTGTATATGCAACAACTGGAAATGAAGGAAAAAATTTCTCTTGTTGTTTTTGGACTGATACTGAAAAATGAAAGAAGGCTTTTCTTTGTTTTAAGTGAGAGCTTTGCACAATCTGTGCTTTTGGCTACTAAGGAAAGAGTACTCCTTTCAGTATTTCACTCTTCTAAATAATAAGCATAGTTGAATGATGTGTTTAGCATCGTAGCCATTCTGAGTCGGGAGTATGGTCAGCTCTTGGCTTATTTTCCCATGTAGTTTGGTCCTCAGTTTGGCTAGAACAGCACATTTTCACAGTATGTGCACAGAGTTACGTACTTATTTCTGTCATAATTTTTCTTTGGCATATTATATGCTGTCATTTGGTACTACAATTTTATATTCTTTCCTTCCCTTCTCCCCTGCCCCTACAGTGGTTTTGATACCTGTCAAAGATGCTCTATGGCTGTTTGCAGGTATTTATCTTTTTCACAACTCTTGTTCGCTATGGTTTATATTTTCTTCCAGATTGTTGTGTTATGTTTTCAGGTCATTAATCTCTACATTCCCTTCCCAGGGAGGCCGTGGCAAATCAGACCTCGGAGGTCCTCTGGAATTTTCTTTAGCAGAGTCCAAGGTCATGAGGCTGAATGCATTGTTTGAATATTCATCCAGCAAGACCTTTGGATATGCAGCAACTGAACTCAGCTGAGCACTGCTGCTTGCAGCAGTCATGTACAGCCTTGTTTATTTAACCCAGGGTGTACTTTAAAGAGGTTTTGGTTGCAGGCATATTTGGAATCCTATATAGATCGCAGCAGCACTGACGTCCTTACATTATCTTGGAGCATCTTTGTTGCTGCTGAACAAAAAGGAAGGCTCTTTTCTTTTCACATTGTTACATAATTAATGAGTTATTCAAAGGGCTTTTAGATCTTATTATTTGGGGAAATTTTGAGTGAAGTTACACAAGGTCAGCATTTCAGAAAAAAGTGAAACTACATTTTATAGCTGAGGGAACAACATGCATTACCAGTTCTGGTAGAATTTAAGTGTAGATAAAAATGTCTGTAGTTCTTCTGATTTCAGGAGGAGTTTCCTCCCAGAAATGCTTGGCTAAAGACTGTTTTCCAGGTTCTGCCATTAGACAACTCTAGGACTTGCCAGCGTGTGAACTTTGGAAAACTGCAGACAAGTGATTTTGATAACGCTGCAGGCAGTTTCCCTGTGGCTATTTTGATCCTTGTGACAGAAAGGAAAATGGTAAAAATCACATGTGTTTCCACTTAAATTTCTTCTGGGATGACATGAGCAGTTATAAAGCTAGTTCACAAATATTCACGTGGAAAGAGAAATAGAAACAATAACAAACTGGATTAGAGAGCTGGAGGCACAGGGTTAGGATAGCTTCATCCTAAACTCAGTGTCTGAGCAGACCCTGGTGTGGAAGGCGGGGACATCTAGCAGGAGTTAGGGAGATGGATTTTGGATTTCTCCAGGGAGATTTATTGTAGGATATATTGGGAATGGTCATTGTACCTTTCATAAGTATTAAAAGATTGTTTCTTTATACATAAATGGAAGAAATCTGTCAGACCTGCAGTGTTTAGCACTGCACTCTCTCAGGGGCTTTTAAGAAGGAGGTACTCAGAGCAAGCTTGGTGAATAGCTATAGGTCTGTGGGGTGCAGGGTCTTTGGGTGTAAAGCTGGGATGTTTTGGGATGTCAGAGAAAGAAACAGGGGTTTTGCAGCTCACGTGTGATCACATTGTCTTTCCAGCTTGCCAGGATGAAGGAGTCCTCATCCCAGCTAATCATGGACTGCTCCAACTGGTGTGGCACTGCTTCAAGCAGCCAGCAAAGCTGCTTTTGAGACCCACGTTTGTTAAGTCTCAGTTGGCCAAGTTAGCTTCCAATACTGTTCTCTTTTAACACAGCTATTTCTGCTGAAAAGGTGCCAGAATACGCCAGGTAGCAGCCATGCCAGCAATCCAGGGCAGGCATTAATCTCCAGTGAAGGGGAGATGACAGGCAGTCAGGGCAGGCCAGGGGCTGTAACCTTTGCAGTGCAGTCAGCTGGCATTGCAGAGTGACACACAGCCAAATACCTTGGAATAGTGGAGGCATTTAATAGCCACTGTGCTTTTATTTCTCATTATATGTACCAAATATGTTATCTTTAAGTTATGAGATGAGAAGTTTTTATGCTAGATAGAAGACTCATACTATTGCAGTTCAGTTTGTAATATCCATAAATTCTGCATGTGATATAGTAGGAATAGTTGCAATATAACTGTAGGCTCCACTGCAACCATTTGAAACATTTTGAAGGGTTATGGCAAAAAGTACTAAGAAATACAGTGTTTGGACATCACTGTAAGTGAGTGCACACCACTCAAAAACCCCTGCATTAGTCAGACCATGTGCCATAGAGTCAGTCATTCTGGCTCTGGCTGTGGCTAATGTTCATTGCTGTAGAAGATGAAAAATTCATAATGCAAGTGTATGTGCCCGTGTGAATACAATTACAGAAGGAATTAATACACAGTAACTTCAAAGAGCACTCTCCACCAAGCAGAAAATCACAGTTTAGCCCATGGAGTCTTTTGACCCAAGATGTTTGTCCGTGGTGCCTTACAGGGCACAGTTTGTTTTCTTCAGTGTGCACAAGTGTAAATGACGCAACCCCAATTTCAGATACTCAGCTAGCCATGACACACAGCCCTGAGAAATGCTCATTACTCTTTGGCTTCGCTCTTCTTTTTACTTCTTATTTATTCAAACAGATTACATTCCCATTTGGATAGGATTAGCTGTGGTTTGAAAGTATTGCTGTGGTTTGTCCTGTGAACATGAGTGTAGTATTCAACTGAGCGATGCCTGTTTCTTGACCTGAAACATCTCAGATAGAGCAGACAAGACTGTCAGCATTTGTATCTAACTAGACTTCCTGTTGTATAACGACATGAGGCACATTTGGGGACTTCTTATGAACTTTCCCATGGGGAGAACTCAGAATTTGAGGTTGTCTTCACAGATTTTCTAGGAAACATGCAGTTTTTTTTCTCCCTCGCTGCTAAGCTTCTGATTAACATTAATGGATTTATCCAGACCAGGCTAAAATAGTAAGTGCTCAACGTTTTGCTGTGATGGGGCACATGAGAACATCGTGTGGCATGACTTGCATGTGTGCACATATCCCCAGCTCATTCCACTGCTTATATGGCCCAATGAGGCCCATATACAGCTGTTTCTTCAATAGTCAGTAAAGTGACTTTGCCCTCAAGCAATTTAACTTTGCTTTTTTAGGATTAAAAATAACTAGGTATGTGCAAATGGATGTGATTTATATTTAATGCTTTTTTTTTGCCGTTTGGTGTGGCAAATCCCAGTTTTCTGAAAGAGGCAGGATTATGCAGTTTGGCTTCCAGATTTATTTTTCAAAATGTGAAACAAGGCGTTTCAGCCGCTGTGAATAGCTGTATTGCTGCTAAGGACGTGAGGTATTTTTCCTAATTTCATTTAAGAGTTTTATTTTGGATACAAGTAATTTTGTTAGTGTTGGAAACCCATGCACAATAACATAACTCTGATGTTAAAGAACTGAAACTCTAATTGACTGGCCTTATGTCTCTAAAAGCAGAGTGCAGTGTAAATAAGAAGACACGAGCCATACATGGTGAAAAGCTTACTTCTGGATTTTAAGCTCCTGAGCTAGACTACTGAAAATTCGTACTGGGAACCAACCTCAGCATGAGTGCACACCATTATTTTAGCAGGAAACACATGGGGGTTTATCCTCTGTAGTGAGGTATTGTTAAAACATGGTGTAACTACTTTATGCTATGTATGTGGGTTTTTCTAATACAAATTAAATTGTTCCTTGATTCAAATTGAAGCAAAATAAAATCTGGTTATATTCAAATTGACAGAGTTAAAAAATAGGGTGCAAATTAGACTAAGCTCAATAGCAATCTCTTCCTATCTCATTCATCCCCGGGAAGCACTGTTCCACCTCCCAAGGGGGACTTGTGCCCATCTCAGACCATGTCATTGCTAAGGAAGGCTTGCAGTACATGCACTACTGTTCTGGGCTGGATGTCATGTGGTGCAGGTTTGTGCCGTTAGGCAGGGGCTGGACCCTATTTCTCACATTTGTTTAAGTGGCTTTAATAGAGAACATCAGAGAACTCTTACCTTCAGATAAGCATGACTTGTAAGGGAAATATCTGGGGAAAGATGTTTCTGTCCTTGTTTCCAAGCACAGACTCAGGAAGAAAAGGAGGTTTTGTTGCCACTTCTGTTTTGTGAAGCAGCAGCCAAAGATACAACAAGGGGACAAGTTGTAAACCTGGATTACAGGTGTGCATCTTCAGTCACATAAACTCAGGTAAATCTCAGTTCTTTTGCTAACTCTGTTTCCCTAACTTATGTTTTTAAGTTATGGCTTAGACTTCATTCCATAATACCTGAGTATCTACAGCCTTAAATGTGAGATGTCTGTACCTGTTCACAGTGCTTTATACTGTGCATTAGTGAAAGGGCTACCTCTAGTAATCCATTATATTTTTGATGTTCCAATTCAGTCTATCTCTCATCTAAGAGTTTTAATTCAGGGAACCTGAAGAAACTTGTGGCTGGTGTTGAATACCACAACCAGTGCAGAATTCAGCAGCAGGAACATGAAAATGCTGGTATGGTGTCTCCTCTTTGCATTCCCATGCAGTTTGGCCTTTCTGCCATACCAGAATAGTCTTTGCTGTCTTCAGATTCATGCTTGTGACAGAGACTGCTTTGACCTGCTTTATCCCATCAAGTCCTGGAGTTCCTGCTCTATAGATGAAAGTCAGGTTGGATGGTCCTCTGAACATGATGTAAAGCTATCTGTAGTCAGAGAAAGTCTTTAGTGAACTTTGTATCAAACCTTTTCTCAGGAGCTGAACCTACACCAAAGAACACCCATTCCCACAAGAAATTAGCACCATCTCAAAACTCTGTGTTTGCAGCTGACTTCAGCTCCTGTAGCATAGCTTTTCTCATCTATGGTAAACACTGAGAACCAAAGCGTACTACTTCTTCAAGATGAACCTAACAGAGGAGAATTTGTTCTTTTTTCTATTTTGAGGCTTCCTATTTTTATACTGGAATGAAAAGCAGTACCTAGTACTTCACAGTGAACCTCTGATTTCTGAATGCAGTTCACTCACAGGGTCGAGGGGCTGGAAACCTGTCATTCATTTTGATTTTTCCTGGACTTTTCCAGTCCCTTTGAGCCAGTGATTAAATTTTCCCTGTATTTTCTTGCCTGTAATATGTCCTCATTGCACTCCACAGCTGAAATGGTTTCTCAGAGGGCAGGAAACAGTTTTCCCAAATGTGTATTTGTAGTATTTTCTTGATAAGGATGGACTCCTGAACTTTTCCTAGTTACCTATATATAGATTTAAAGAAAACCCTGGAGTTAGTTCAATTTCTTGTTTTATCTATGTTATTCTTTAGCAGCATTCAGATATACATGATCAAGGTGGTAAAACTGTTTTTTACAAGAAACCAACATCGAAAGAAGGATGATTCTTTGATAACGTTTTGAGATACTAAAAAAGGGGTCTGTAAGCATTTTAGCAGCATAAAGTAAGCCAGTGCCTTTTCATATTGCAAGTTGCTGTGTGAAGACATGTAAAGCCTCCTGTAGTCATTAGGATTCCTCAGCTGGATTCAGGGATATCATGCAGAGCCACAAAAAGCCTTTTACGATTAAGGCTGCTATCTGGTGATACAGCATTCAGAAGAACTGTTTAATGCTTTCCAGCAACACTTTACATTTTAATCTATACCAATTATTTTTAAAAATACATTTTGAAGGTCTGGTAGCATTTCAAGAGAGTGCGCAGGGTGAGTGGGTGCGGAATCTGACAGCCAAATAGAGGTGAGGCTGCTGCAGATCTGTGTCCCCAGGTCCAGCATCTATCCGCAATGGATATTTATGCTCATTATATATACATGTGTCTGTGGATCCCAGTGCACCTTATCATCTGCTGTTTCATCCCTCCATGCAGGCGGTTCAGGACGTTTGGTCGCTCGAAATTGACCCAGGAGATGTCTCTCTTGTTTGGAAACATCATGTATGACCAAGCAGCCCTTTTTCGCTTGGACCTGCCTATCCCACATTGCCCTTTTAGACCTGTTTGCAATTGCAGCGTGCATGGCTAAAACCCTTCCAAAATCTTCGTTCACGAAGTCAAGCCATCAACCAATCAATCAATATACATGTGTCTGTGTGCATGTACATACGTGGTTATATACACACATGGATCGACACAGACAGAGGACTCAAAGCAGTCACACAATTATAAGTGGCATAGGTAGCCTAATCCTGTTTCTCCTCTCCGGCTGTTTAAAATGAAAGTCAAATATAGGCATCTATATAACACATCTGTAAAGACTTATATACAGCATAGGTATGCACATACATCCGTTCAGCCCCTGAGCTCACTCCAGCTGCAGGTACCCCAACCACATGGACCTCTCTGCCCATAGTCCAGCTTCAGCTGCTGCACTCAGAGCCCTACACACACAAGTGCAGGCAGCATAGGCTACCCACAGGGATGATCCCCTCCTGTGATGGTTTGAGGAGTGGTGAATGGGCCATACTTGTGTCTGTGGTAATCAATCATTAATGAGCCACCCTAATGAGGAAGCTCTGTGCTCAGCTGCATGTCTTGACCGACATGTTCCTATCCTACTCCAGAGGAGGGCCACGAGGATGATCAGGGGACTGGAGCACCTCTCGTATGAAGAC